>VIGQ01001870.1:0-26144 GCA_009663005.1 Actinidia chinensis | reverse complement strand
GATGGATCACAAATTCTGTTGAACAATCATAAAAGAAATGGGGATGTGTGTCTATGCCTAGAGAATTAAACTAAATAACAAAACAAAAAAAAAACAAGATAAATTGTGAGTTAGATAGAAAAGAGTCGCTAAGCTAGTCCACCGTGCAAATTAATAGCCCACCAGAGTTGCACAGGGCACATGAAAAAAAATCAAAGCAGGTCACTTCTTTATCTAATAATGTTCCTATCTGCCTAGAACTAAGACAAGATGCTTCAAAATTTTAAAAAGATTGGGGGCTTTCTTATATCTATAAATATCTATATGAGATGAATTCGGGGGGACAAAATTTAACACACATATTAAACACTTAACAATATTCCTTGAAATCTAGGTTGCGTTACAAAGCTCCTCCCTCTCTCCTCACCCCTCTACCACCCTATGCCCCCCCCCCCCCCCCCCCCTCCCCCCGCAGGTACCTTCTCTCCGGCAACTTTCACTCCACAACCACAATCAAGCCATATTCTCTCATAGAACATATGAGCCTCACCCATAATGAGTGAATCCACAAAAAATCATATGAGAGAGTCAGTGTACAACGTTAGTATTAATTATATTTTTGTAGTGGTTTTTACACCAACTTAAGAAGTTGATTGGGCATAACTTTCTAGAAATAAAGAACTTCCTAGAGAAATGAAGTAGAAAGCTTTTTGAAATTAAATTTGGTTTGGCGATTGCAATGTTAAAGTGATTTAATCATATTTATTTTAACCTTCATAATATTTTCAGATAAGATACTCAATTTTAGGAGAAAAAAAATTGGTTCCATGACATTTTCACATTTTTCCCTGGTTAAAACTAGCACAATCAAAAACTTAGAATCAACGAAGTAATTCTCTTTTACTCATACAAATTAAGATGTTCATAACTATATATGCTTCATCCGTAACCAGATTGATGAACAAGAGAAACCAAAATAGAAAAAACCCAGGAAAGAGTCTATCACGACACCAGAGAATTGCAGCAAAAAAGACCGCAGAGCTTTATGTTTGGCAAAATTCATTGAACCGCCTTTGCGAAATATGTTGAGTTTGGAGAGAAGAGAAGTAAAAGACAAATAGGGATACAATTGTCATTTTACTTAATTTAATGATGATAACAGCATCTTTGGTAGTCAATTTAATATACGACATGAATCAAAATAAATGAGAATGACCTAGAATACAGACTAGCGTCTTCATAGTTGAAGGAGAGGCGATTAAGGTTAGGTTAGTGTAATTGTTATGTAATGGAGGGTTTTATGCGGCCATTGTATAAATAGCGCCGTAAGTTGGGGTTCTACTTGTGTAGAAGTCAATTGGAAGGTGAATCAGAAGCCCAACCAAGGAGCTCCTTTTAAATGGACTTCTAGGCCATGACTTCTGTCGGAAGGACTTCACTTCTTGTCACCAAACAGGCAAATTTTTTGGAAAGGGTTTCCATTAGTCAGGAAGGATTTCAAAACCCCAGCAAATCACAATCTAAAACAACATTCATGATAAATTGCTTCCAAGGCCTAGGAAGTGTTTTCAAAAGTCTCACCAAACACCCTCTATGGCCCATTTAATGGTAAAAGCCTAAAGCCTATGCGAGAGTTGGAGAGTTTGATTTGGCGATAATAGGGCCGCTAGATAATTCTTTTAGAGGTTTAAAAATATTTTAAAATGCCTCATTTAGAGTGGGATCCAGGGATTCCTATACCCAAATAATTTATCCTACAAATTTGCGATCAAATATGGCTCAGAAGTTAGTATAGGCTTTCCACCCCTTGATAATTCTATTGAGTTGGGTTATCCATATATCCAATTAAACCAGATACCGAGTTACAAAAAAACTATTTTATGTACTTGACCATTTATTTTATTTTATTTAATTTTTTAAGCGTTTTTGTGCAAAGACCTTATTAGAGAGAGAATTTCAATTCATAGAAAAAAATTATTATTTTCAAAGGTGGGGAAAAGTGCTTGCATTTCTGATTACTAACTTTCAATTTGAAAAATTTGCAGTGAGTGCATTGTTTTTTTTATTGAGAAAAGATAATCGAAAAAACCAAACTAAGTAAACATTTTCTCCTAATAAATTGCTGAGATGTGAAAAAGCACTAAAATATGACACCAGGTTTGGAGAGGAAAGAAATTGTACTTGGAATAGTGGTTGAACACGTTTTTTTTAATTGTACTATTTATTTTTTTTATTTAAGGTTGAATTTACCCAAATATCCTTCATTGTAATGAAAATTATTTAGTCAAATGTAGATATTTTGGTAATTTTATCTAATAAAAAATAAAAAGATGGAGTACAACTGCAGAGAATGAAAGTATTTAACCCTTTATTATTGGGCAGCTATGAACAAGAAGATTTTATTTTATTGCAATTTTGAAAAAGAAGATTTTTATTTATTAAACGGTAAGCTTAGAAGTTTTTTTTCCTTTTTTTTGGGGGGAGGGGGGGGGGGGGGGGGGGGGGGGGGTAATTAAGAGGTTTTGTTTTTCAATCCTCCAAATCAACATTTTTTTATGCATACGTTTTTGTTTTCGTTGGGCCATAGAAAAAATATGTTACTACTTAGGCTTCCTAAAAAAGATATGGCTCCGTTCTACTTTTTTCGTTTTTGAGGTTCTTTCTTTATCTGATTTGTTTTTTGATTTTTTATTGTTTTTAGTACTTTAGTTTATTTTTTTATCAAAATTTTATATAAAATATTCAATTTCTCTTTTACGAGAGATTAAAAATAATAAATTTATGTTCAGATTTAGTAGAAATTCACTAAAGACGAATAATTTGTGACGAACCGACCCTCCCGGGCCCGCCGTTTCATTAATTACCAAATTTTCCGTATTTTTTTCAAATACAAATCAGAAGCATATTTTTCTTCAAAAATATTCAATAGTTCCAACTATTATTTTTACAATGTCTCCAAATATAATTAATACAAAAAGATCAAAAATCTTTAAGTCTTTCACAGACCCATCTGTACTATCCGAACCCCACGTCCTCCTGAAAAATCATTTAAACAGGGAAAAGTATACAATACGACGGGATATACAACGACCAATTAATGGCTCAACAACCAAAATGTCAGAAGTAGCACAACGAATCATATTTCATCAAAGACCTACTACAGGTCTTTCCTGATAACATTACTAGTGATCGGCCTCATCCGCGTTTCTCCTAGCTCTCGGCTTTTTTCCGGTCCATAGTGGAACTATGGCGGATCCACTCAGTACATGTACCATTCCAGTCCATAGCATTTAGCCATCAAACAATAACATCATTACATATCACGATGCCAACAAAATACAATGAATTTCAACAGATTAGCACACATGATCACGGAGGAACACAAAATAAGTATTTTAGAAAAAAAACACTCCAGAGTAAAAAGCATATTGTCTACCTCCTGTCACCTCAAATTCAACCATAGATATGAAGATCTGGTCCCATGATCATCAACTAAAAAATTTTCCATTGATCTGACATTCATCTCACCGTTGATCTGCACCCCTATCTCTCTATGATCAAAACTTAACCACATCATATAATTTCTCTCATTCTATATCTCCTCTCATCTCTGCTCTTTCTTTCTCTCTATTTCTTTCTCTATCTCTTCATTCATCCGAAACTCTACCTATGCTATTTATAGATTTTATTAAAGTATATTTAATATATATAAATATTATTTTTTTATTTTTTTATTATTTTATTATTTTATTATTTTATTTTTTTTTTCCTTTTCTTTTTCCTTTTTCCGGCCCCGCCTCGTCGGTCGATTTGAACAAAATTACCACTTCAGGATCCTCCAATTTCTAATATATATATTCATCTCAAATTTAAATGTTCTCTTTAATTTTATCCAAAGTTATTTAATATTTCAATTACAACCCAAAAAACTTTAAAAATCGGGTTATTACAAATTTAGGACTTTGTTTCTCAGAAGTCCAGTGGTTGGATTGCACACGGTGTCCTCTAAGTGATTTGGATTATTATATTTTGGGTTCATATTGATGACCAAACCGCTCACTGTTAATAAACTCCATTGTTAAAGATTAGTCCGTTAAAAAATATATGATTGGAAAATAGTTTAGTTATTGGTTTAGAACGGTTTTATAATTTAGTAAATAGTGTGGCACACATGATAAACGGATTTATATTGATTGACCATTGATCTGTATCCAATCAATTAATTGTTTTATAGGTATTAAAGTTCTGATGAGGTCTACAACATTAATGGTTTGGAATTGTCAAAATAGCCCCAAAAACAGAGCCCAAAAATGAAAGGAACCTAGTCCATAATTTAAGCTAATTTATTGAGAAAAAAAAAAGATTTTTTTTTTTTTCAGTAAACTTTTTTCGAAATAGATGATTTTTTTTTTTACATTTTCGGCCTACCTCTCATCAAAAGACCCTCAAAAATATATATTAATTTAATCAAAAAATTGTGAATGAAGATTCACCAAGAACTTAAGAAAATCAAAAATCAATCAACTAAAAAATCTAAAAAAAGTAAAAAGTAGCTCTAAATTAGGCATAATTACATACAGAAATAGAAGAGAAAAAGCGTTGGCTAGATTGATTTAAAATGTATGAATTATTTATTTAATTTATTTTATTCATTTTAATATAAATATTACTTTAGTGTGCTTTTTAACATTTTATTCTTATGATCAATAATAGGCCTAAATTATTTATAGAGAAAAGAAAGGAGGGTGTTCTCCAAACTCCAAACCCATCTCATCCTTTCCAGCGTACTCTTTGTGACCAAACAGCGGTAACGAATTCCACTTCTGTGATTTCCAATTTGTTCCAAACAGGAGATGTATCCAGCATTGTTTTTCTCAATTCACTTTTGAAGATACCTTCAATTGACGACGAGAATAGCGATTCAATGGTTTCAATAAATGATATGTGAATATACAATTGTAAAAATCCAAACGCTACGAAAATATAAAAATTCAATTTATCCGCCAATTTCCATAATTTATTGCCATCCACAGCCCCAAGTTGTGGTGCTTTTGGGTGTCGCTTGTGGGGATTTGGGTTTGGTGATTTACCAAGACCAAAAAAGCTGCAATCATAGAATCAAATTGAAAGAGGCTGCTTGAAATATTATTGATTCTCAAATTAAAATTGCGTAATCTTCGCAAAGAGAAATATGCAAACTACCAAGTTAGAGTGATAACCTGATCAAAAAAATGAAGCATCCCTATTGTGAAACAATTCGTACTTTCATGATTCCTATGCAATACTATAGTTATTGACGATTTATTTATTCAACAGATCATTATAACGTGTTTTCTGAATTCACTTGAAAGATAGATACCTTCAATTTGGTGCGAAAATGGCGATTCAATGCTTGTTGTCGGTGTTGTGGAATGAAAATGCGGACGAAAGAGGGTTAAATAGGGTAAGGTTGGAAAAATCGGAGTGTTGTGTGGATGTGGTGCGTTAGGTTTAGGGAGATGGGAAGAGGAGAGAGAGAGGGAGAGCTTGTAATCTCAGCCCTTGATTCAAGGCTATAAGATCGAGTGTTTAAAACTTGTGTAAAAATATAGGGGTGTCCAGGTCCAGATGGTCCGTTCTATTAAGAAATCCAGAACCAATCCATGTTTAAACGTTCTGAAAAAAATGAGGAACCGGAACATAAACCATTACAAGTATTTAGAATCAAACCCCCCCCCCCCCCAACCGATCCGACTTAGCGGTTCGGTTTTAGTTCGGTACGGTTCAATCCAATTAACATTTCAAATATTTTTATAAAATATAAAAATACAAACAAAAATTATTTATTTATTAACCCAGTAATTCATTAATGCTTCAAGTCATAAAACAAAATTAGTATAAAGTAGTTCATAAATTGGACTCTTAAAGAATATTACATCAACCAACTCTAATATTGCAATTAATAACTCTAAAAATTTAGGAATTTATAATGGATAACAACAAAAAAAGAATAAATGAAAATTAAAAGCACTTCATAATGGATAACAAAAGAAAAATTAACTGATATAAAATTTGGATAGAGAAAGAATGTGAAAATTTTTGATTGAAAATGGATAGAGTATACTAATATCCATGGAAAGTGAGAAAATATTTTTTTGGAGAAATCTAAAGTAAACACTGTGTAGGTTGAATGTAATATTCTAGATAAATATGTATACGCGTATATATATAATATATTAATATATATATATATATATATATATATATTAATATATATATATATATAGATATATATATATATAAATCGATTTTCGGTAGGGTTCGGTTAGTGTTCGAACCGGGTTGAAAAATAAAAAACCGGTTAAACGAACCAATTACCAGTTCGTAATTTTTTTTAAAAACCAGAACCGAACCATTAAACCATTAGAAACCAATTCCAAAATGCACGGTTCGATTCGGTCGGTTCGATTCACCGGTTTTCGAATTTTTTTGGACACCCCTATTAAAATATGTGTCCCCGGTTCTGTCCCGATATATCTATATATAAGCGCAAGTTGCTCTGCTTTTTAAAATAGGCAATGATAGGTATTAATTTGATCAGAATTAATAACATTTCAGCCTAATGGCTATCTATCAACGAAAGCTCTAAAATCACCACCCTTTTTCCTCTCAATACCCTACAACATCACATCAAGAATTGTGTCTACCATTATACATAAAAATAAAATTACTATTTATAGACAAAATCCTCTCTGCATCACCTCTTTTTATACCCCACACCACCTCAATTGCAATTGACTTCTCCTTTCCCGCTTTTGCCAACACCCACACCATTCTATTGTTACTCTCTGGTCCCCTCTTGCCATTTTCTGCTCCTTTCCTACCATTTGTCGTTCCTTTGCCCTCAACCCACCCTTGCCGCCACCCTTAACCAACCCTACAACACCATCCCTAACCTACCCAGTTTCTCGTCCCTTTTCAAAATCCTCCCTATGGCCCTTCTTTTCCACCTTTTTGAAAATCTTAGACCACCACCCCTTCCTACCCATTCTGAAACCTTATAGTCGCCATTCCTCTCCTCCAACGTCACCTTCTTAGCCGTGATGATGGTCGATGCACTCGGAAGAGAAAGAGGATGGAGATGGAAAAAAGGAAGGGAAGTAGGTCTAGAGAGGGGATGGAGGTTACGGAATAAAATATGTATGGAATTAGGTAGCCTATGCATGGGAAAAAATGAACTTTTAGGAGACTTTTTGACAAGGAAGGGTGTTTGTAAAGAGAATAGAGGGGTGGATTTTTATCCTTTGCCCTTCAAGTAACTCTAATTTCCCAATAAATAAACATCAATGAGCACTTGTGGGCCATTTTTATAAATTACGCCAAAGCTTATGGGGCTTAATGTATATTTTTAGTACTCATGGGGGTCAATGTTAATTTAACTTTTTTAACTCATCACTAAAATGGTAGTAATAGTAATGAAAGTTATGGAACGAAGGAAAGGAAGAATAAAAAGTAAATGATGGGGAACAATGCTAAGAAAAAAAAAAGTTATTATTTTGTTTAATTTTTAAAAAAAGAATAAATTGCAGGGAAGCAAACACTTTTTTCTTGTTTAGTGTTGTAGGTAAAGAGACATAGAGAGAGTAATCCTTATTTTTTTTCATTAGGTTTTCTTTTGTTGTTTTTATTGGGTGAATTTGTTAAAATTTCTTATATTTATAATCCCCACCCAAAGAAATGATACTAAACAACTGCACTTGCAAAAAGGACAGACGAATGCGGGAGAGAATGGAAAAAAAAAACTAAAATGAGAATAAAAATAAAAATTTCATTATCCCCGCTCAAAACTAAGAATAACAAAGGAGGAAAGAGGAAGGGAAATCAGTTTTAATTTTTTTGCTTATCGCTACTCAAATGTGAAAATAATACACATTTTTACAGTTTTAAATATACACACTTTCACACTTATATTACATATTTTACCCATTAAGGCATTAACCACCCGGATCACCCATGATGTGGTTAGCATTTGAAAATATTACAATTAAACAGAAAATCAAGGTTAACAAACGGGGAGATTACATTTTCTTCCCATGAAGCGCTTCATATGTGCCATTCCGATACTTGTATATGAAGCATGTTGTTGTAGGCGAACTCCATAGTTGCCAAGTGCGATTCTCAATTTCCTTGAGAAATGAATACGCATAGCCGTAACATGTCCTCTAGAGTCGGAAGGTCCTTTCCATTGCCCGCATGTCTATGGATGATGTGAACATAAGTGCTTTAAACTTACAACTCGTGTCTAAAGCCCGTTGCCCCCCCCCCCCCAAGAAAAAAATATTAAATCTAAACTTGAAGATTATTAACTTTTTCCTGCCCCTTTTTGCGGTGGTAGCCTGGTAGGGCAGGGAGGGGGACCATGGAGAGAAATTCGGAAACTCTTTGAAATTTATGTAAAAATAGATTTTTCATGAAAGTGATTCAATTAATTTTAGTATATCAAATAATAAAAAATTTTATTTTTTCGGTATCCACCAATAAACAGTTTTGGAAATAATGGAGGGACAAGCGATTCTTATCACTCACCCTTCGACTTTATTCTATATATAAACCTTCCCAAATTAAGGATTTCCTCCCCAAGAGAAGAGTCTGATTTCTGCACTCCAATGTGGAGTGAGAAATCACCTTAATTCATTCCACAAGAATGAAAGGTATGATTCTGCACTCCAATTGGTGGAGGGTAGAAATCACTTCTCATATGTGTGTATATATATAGAGATATATATAATAAACCTGCCCAAATGAGAATTTCCTTCCACAAGAATGAAGAGAAGGATAGCTGTTATAATAGGCCAAGGGAGTGAACTGGATGTGAATACAGGCCTTTCTTCTCTAAGCCCAAACTAGAAACCGTATGTAATCCCTAGTGAATAGCACTCCCTGCCATTTTTATCAATTTTCATGTCATTTTAGAGGGAAAAGCATCATATATGGAAACATGTAGGTCCTGTATGTGGCATATGGCACTGGGTACTAGTTTTGTTTGCTTTGTCCCATCAGATAATTTTTTCTGTAAGGTATCCAAAATTGCAGATCGCAGATGACTAATTTAACTTACTAATCGGACAAATTTCTCTTGTCTTAGTGGCATACGATTTACCTAAAACACAATATAACCCCAAAAAATGTCAAAGAAAAAAAATGAAATGGTATAATGCATATTCAAACACCTTTCGTGCCGTGCATGCGGTACCCCAAATTGAATGCTGTCCTACATATTTTTTTTTTTCACCTTCTCTATGGAATTTTTCGGTCACAGCATTTCTGTTGTTTCATTGGAAACCTTTCATTTTCTGATCACGAGTAGCATATAATGGTGCATCTAACAGGAGAGGAAGACAACACATCATGTTGGAAAAATCTTGTATTGATCGATTCATGAACATTCCAAAATTTATAATATTGATCCGTGTCCATGATGTTTTATATAACTGAGGCAGTTAAGCATTCAATACCCTTCTAACTTTGACATGTTCAAGAGAAACAATACACAAAGTGACGAAGAAGCTGAACATCCCGATCCAAGCTTCCTAGATGACACGTCCGCTCCACTGCAACAGCCCAAAACGGCTGATGTAGCAGCTAAGAAGCACTTCAGAGTAGTAGACGTAGTTTTTGCCGGATATTGCTTGATAATAGGAACTCTCAAACAAGATCATTGCTTTAAAAGGAGCAATTAGAGTCAGGGCCCTCCGTGAGTTCTCGGTGCTTCCCAATCCACTTTTAAAACAGATTTTTTTATATTTCACTAACTAAATTTCAAACATTTCTGTCACAGTTTTCTTGGTATTGAAACGGCCAATAGACTCGCAAAGAAATTTCAATCCATGCAAAAATTTTAGTTTTTACGTCAAATTTTCAAAATCAGTTCATGCTTGATGCCTATAATTTCCTTAACAAAAGTGTGGTAATTCCTTTGTGAAACAACGGAAACAGATGACTAACGAGCCCATAGCCATAGAGATATAAGCCTCAAATCGATCGAACTAGTTTTATTGAATAGGGTAATTTCAACTAAGCATAATGCATGACTCACAAAGTGACATCAGACCCGGATCCTGCCTGTACCTCCAATGCATGACTTTTGACCATTCGATTTCCAGGTGACAGAGTCCTTTAAGGCCACACCTTGGTTTATTTCTTTTTCAGTATTACTCCAGCAAACCTACAAACATAAGAGTAAAAACCCCAACCTCCAGAATGAGCCTTATAGCATCAGTTTTTACTTAGAACCCAACCATTAGGTCCCTGGCTTGGCTAGAAAACGCATTTTCTAAACACGCTCTCCATATAGTGCTAATTTTTGTGGAATGCAACCATTGTAATGTAAAGTAAACGAACATTAAAAATCCACCCAATTAATCATAATTGCAAGATTTGAGAACTGAATAACGAGATAAGAATTAAACATTCCCTGTACAGGTTTGACCAGCAATTATGTGTGAATCTGTGATCCATTATAAAAGGGTGAATTCAAGAGGAATTCCAATAACCAAACTTAAGTTGCAAAACAGTTAATTTCCAAATCCAGTTTTAAGATTTCTTTCAAATCAGTACTGCAGTTCTCAATATTGAACAATCATAGACCCACTTCTTTATCACCCTAAAAACAATAAAAAGGGAATGCACAATTGATCTACTAATACAAAATAAATTAAACATGCCAACAGAAAAAAACTTATTTCCAAAGTAAAAACACCACCACCACAAATAAGGCAAATTGCTCCCAAATGAGAAAAACGAAAACAAAAACCCATCAAAAGTCCCACAAAGTCAGTGCCTCAAAGAACAACCCATGGACTTGAATAGTATTTTTTTCACCTCTAGACTACTAAGCATAAAATAAACAAATTAAGTACACACACACCATCAAGTTGATCTGCACATATGTAACCGTGAGGTCAGAAAAAGGTTTGGCCCTAGCATTACCAACTTACCACATGCAACTAAACACTTAAAAAAAAATCAAGGTGGGGGTACCCATTAGAAATCGGCAAATTGGAAAAATATAGAATGAAAACACAAAAAATCAATGTGGGGGCTAATACCATCAACTCATCAACATTGTTTGTTTGATCAGATCAAATCATCTTAATTGATTCAAAGAAAAAAACATGAAAATCGATTGAAATATGTCCGGTGAGAAAATCGAATTTTCAAACCTCGAGAACAATCCCCAAAATGGGTGAATCTCTTGGACCCATTTGTGAAACAGTACAAATCACCAAATCCAATACAAACTAAAAAAAAACAATTTGATATAAAGCAAAATCAATAAACCCATTGAGGAAAACTAATCAACAGACCTTACAAATCCAATCAAGGGCCTCTCTTCTCACACCAAAATCCAAACCCCCACTTCTCAATTTCGTGAGCAATGCTGGCTCTCCCTCTCTATCATCAAACAAAAACTCCGCCTTATTAAGCAACTGGCTGCGAGAGGACAGTCCCTCAAGGGCCTGCGTTTGAATTTGAAATCGGCTGAAGAGAGAGGGGTTGCGTGAGAGAGAGATGCAGAGAGAGAGAGAGAGAGAGAGGTTGATTTGGGATGGTGCAGTTGCAGAGAGGACATCCCATCTCTGTTCTTGAGCCGTGTGAGAGAGGATGGACGGAGAGAGAGAGTGTAGCGTGCGTGAGATAGGTGCAGCATGTGAGCCGTTGTGAGAGAGAGAACAACCAGTACCCTCAAATCAATCTTGACCGTTGTTAAAAAGTGAAATTAATCCGTTTGTTAAAAAGTAAAATTAATCTCAGTTATTCGAAAAGAAAGAGGAGATTTTTATACGAAAAAAAATAATTTCAGGTAAGATCTCATGTTTAATTATTCAAAATGAATTCAATAGTGGATACGAGAAATAGATTTAAAATTTAACCGTAATTATGATTTGTTTATGATAAAGCAGGGATTAAATGGTGTGTCATACTTATTTATTAATTTATAAAATAATACCAAATTGATATAAATGTGATTCCGATTATTATTTTTATAATTAATTTTTTGAGTGAGACAGATTATAATATAAAATAATTTAAAACAATAAAAAAAAAAATAAAATTCAAACAAATTTAAAAAACTTGAACTTAGTCCAAACGCACAACTTGATAAGCTTTGCCTAAAAAATAATAGCAAATTGTGTGGTTAATATGCAAAAGTAAATCACGCAATGCTTAGCGTAAAGTAGTTTGCTCACCGTACTGAATCATTTCAGTTTTCAAAATGGTCCGATCACTTGCAATTGGGGAACCCTGCTCTCTTAACCGTTGGTGAGATGTCTACAGTCTTCCATCAGCACAATGCAATTGTATCCGTTCCTCAAAGCCACCAATCAACCGTTCGCCACGGAAGTAGAGTTCTTTTCTGCTACGGGCGGACAACCACTAAAACCGTTCTCTCTTCCTGATGGCGTTCATGGAACTTATGTGCCCCTAATTCTCCATAAGAAGTAAATTTCTCTCTCCATTTTAGCGTGTTATTTTTCTTCTTCTATCCGTTTTTTTCTTTCCCTTTCCTAGCTTTATCGCAAGAATAGTTTATTGTTGAGTTGTTTTCTAAGAAAACCGAGTTTTAGGAAAAGATGCGGAGTTCTTGAATTATTGGGGTTTATTCTTTAGTTTTTTTTTACTTGTTTTCAGTAATTTTCTCAGCAACTAATAGAGTTAGGGTTCATGATTGTTGAGAAAACACACACTCTCTTTCCAATCTGACTCCTCTTAATTTCTCATTCTTCTTCTAATTTTAATTGGAACAATTCTCGCTCTTCCTTTCTTCTCTTTAATTTTTCAAGTTTTATCGCGAAACGATGTTGAGTTTTGAATCTTGGGTGTTTTTTGGCAATTTTTTTTTGTTTCACTCTTTCTTTCGTTGATTTTTCCTCGGCATCCAATAGAGTTCACGTTCAGTTGTGGTTTCTTAGAAAAAGAGTTTACGGAAACAATCTGACTACTTGATTTTGGGGTTTTCTTAATATTTTTTTTAGCTCTTCTTTTACTGATTTTCGTTGCACCAAAACAGAGTTAATGTTTAGTTTGGTTGCGCAGAAAACAGAATTTTATGGAAACAATGAATTTCATGAATCTGGAGTTTTCCTTCAGCAATTTTTTTTTTACTTATTTAGTGTTGAATTTCCTCAGGGCACCGACAAAGTTAGCATTCAGTTTGTATGGTTGCTAAGGAAAAATAGAGTTAAGGAAACAATGCGAATATCTTGAATCTTGGGTATTTTTGGGTAAATTTATTTTGTTTTACTTGGCTTTGATTGATTTCCTCAGCACAAATAGAGGGTAAGGTTTTTCTGATTTTTTCTTGAAAAAATTAGAAAAAGAAAAGGTATCGAATAGGGGATATCAATTTTGTTGTTTTGGCCTCGATAACCACTTTAGTGTGACACAACGTGTCCGCATTGGGCCATGATCTCTTCGTTTTCCCATAAGCCCCCCCCCAAAAAACAGAGGAAACCATGCTAGTTTCTTGAGAAATTTCATGGAAAAGAAAAGATCTTAGAATTTCATCTATGTGCCTAGTACCCTTTTTGATCTCATTGTTTTTCGTTTTTCTTTGGCTTTTACATGTTTTATGAGCAACCAGTTCGGTTTTTTGAAAGTAGATCATTGCCCATTACTAACAAGAACCCCCGACTTCCTGTGGACTAAACCTCTTAAGGAACTGTTGCTAACGACTTCATAAGATTGGTAGAGGTTTAGGATTCTCTATGTCTTGACAATCTTCTGGGTCTTAGATATTAAGAATTGTAAAACCTTAGATGCTTCCCTCAGACATTTGGCCGTTGAAATCTCTAGGCTGCTCCTTGGGAAAATTAAGCAGGTTTAAAAGGATCACCAATCTCAAATCAGTGTTCTCCTCTTCTTCATCTTTGGATATTGCGAACAAAGAGACTAGTAGTGACATTATTTTGAAGATATCTTGAAAAACACCTCCTCCGTGCAAGGTTACTCTCTCTTTCTCTCATACACGCACACTGAACCATTGGTATTCTAACTATATATAAAGTGGCGGTGGGATATTTTGATAAAGAAATTTCAATCTAAATTTTTTGGGCCTAATTTACTTTTCATTTTGCCTTATTCCATCAGTTCAACTACTTGAGCAGAGAGAGAGAGAGCGGAGATTTGAAAAAGCAATAGGGATAGAGAGTCAAATAAGATATAGTGAACTGGGGGTCTTTCTAAAACTCACCACAGTCCCATATTTCGGCGATTATCAAACCTTCCCATGTCCTGGATTCCCAGTACTTGCTCAGAATTCTTCATGGTGCTGCTGATGTGAGAAAAGACCTTTCCTTTTACAATTGTGTGCTCATTTCGATGGCTTTTGCCCGGCAGCCACTTCCGCAGAAACCCGATCTAACAACTTTTGGCCTTAACCACTGAAGTCTCAGAAATCCTCACCCTATTTCTTCACCTTTATGAAGGGTTTCTTCATTTATTAGCCTTTTTCTCATGTCACTCTTTAAATGGGGATCAATGAATTTAATAGGTTTACTAGTTTGATTTTTGGTATACGGTCTAGATTTCTCAATATTAAAGGACTGGAAAGGAAAAAAGAAAGATGATGGTTCATTCCGTTTTCTTTCTTTTACCTTAGTGGACAAATTTGTACTCTACAAGTTTTTGACTTCCCTTTGGTAGTTTTGTGTTTCAATTTGTTCAATCTGATGGGTGATTTTTTGTTTCCTTGTAGAGATGGGAAATTGTTTTTTTTTTTTTAAATGGATTTTGGTTTAATCCCATATTGTTTTAGTATGCTTAAATCTTCAGCAACGTCATGTAGAAATCCCCTTGGATCAGATCGTTTTATAACAATCGCTATTACCTTATTTGTCTTCTTTGACCTGACTTTTTTTTTTTTTTATGAACAACCAAAACCATAGTATTTCAAATAAAAAAAAAACAGTAGGCCTTCTTCTCAGTACTAATGCAAAAAAAATAGTCAGAAAATTGAAAGAGATTCAAGCATAAATAGTAAACACCCCCCACTCCCCCCACCCTCTTTGGTTGCTGATGAACAATTTCCAAAAAAAAAATATATAAAATTTTGATCAAATATTAAAGAACAGTTTACTTAAAACTCGAAAACAAAAATAGTTTACCACATACGAGGCCAATTGAAATAATTGGTGCAATTTAGTTCTTTTTGTGCTTGTTTTCATTGATTTTCTCAACAACCAAACAACATTGGGGTTCATGATTGTTGAGAAACACATACACTCTCTCATTTCAATCTTACTCCTCTTTTCTACTTCTTCTTCTTTTTCTTCTTCTAATTTTAATTAGAACAATGCCATTATTCCTTTCTCTCTTTATTTTTCAAAGTTTTATCGATGTGAGTGTGAGTTTTGAATCTTGGATTGCTTTCTGAGCAATTTGGTTTTGTTTTACTCTTTTTTTTCAGTTGATTTGCTCGGCAACCAAACAGAGTTAGCGTTCAGTTTGGTTCCTTAGAAAATAGAGTTTAAGGAAACAATGCGACTACTTGAATTTTTGGGGGTTTCTTTAGTAATTTTTTTTTTACTCTTCTTTCACTGATTTTCTCTGCAACCAAACAAAAACAGGTTAATGTTCGTTTGGTTACGCAGAAAACAGAGTTTATGGAAACAATGAAATTTCATGAGTTTTTTCGTTAGCAATTTTTTTATTTTTTATTTTACTTTGTAGTCGTGGATTTTCTTAGCAACCAAACAAAGTTAGCATTCAGTTTGGTATAGTTTGCTGAGAAAAAGGAGTTTAAGGAAACAATGCGATATCTTTTAATATGTTTTATGAGTACCAGTTAGGTTTTTGAAAAGTAGTCGCTATCTCAATGAGTTCATAAATTCCTAACTATGTGATGACTTTATTTTTGGAGAAAAGATTATTTTGATTTGATTCTTTTCAGAATCTTACCAAATTTCTTTTTCCTGGTGTTCAAGTATGGGATGACAATTCCCATAAATCGCTGGCGTCTTGAGTGTTTCAGCAACATATACCGTTTTTATATTCTATATTGCATTGCCTCTTCAATACGAATTATTTGTAGTTTTTATGATATGTTTTTCATTTGAACAGTATTTACAGTTCTATGTTTAGGAGTCCTACAAATTACTTTTGCTTATGATCATTGTATTGTTTCACTAAAGGTCTGCCATAGGAACGAGAGGGTAGGTGATTATGAATTTCTTGTTTGTTTTTTAACGAGAATTAGAGGACTAGAGGAAAGTACAAGAGACAGCCACATGAGTTCTAATTATAGTGTCTTATTATTGTTATCTTGTCTCTTGTGCACTTAAACGTGTTTGTGGATGAGAAAAATAGAACTTAATTTTGATCTCAACATGCATGACCAGGTGCCATTTATCATATTAGTGCTATTTTTATTGAAAAATGAGTTTGCATCTAATTTTGATTTTTGTACTTCTCATTTTTGAATTTCTGCATTCCAAATCTGTTGTAATTTTTACCTAATACAGACAACAAAGAAGTGCAGAAATTATTTTCTTTGTATTTTATAATTAAAACTTTATATGTTTTATTTTTAAAAATATTAAATTTTGATCAATATTAAAGACAAGTTTCTTAAAACTCGAAAACACAAATAGGCCAATTGAAATAATTGGGTGCAAATTTAGTATTTTTGGCCTTAGGCCCTTTTTTAGGGTATTATTTCATTTTAATTTGTTTGGTGGTTGTTGGGTGGGAGTAACGTTTTTTGTTTTGGGGTAAAAGTTCATCTAATTTGAAAAAAAAAAATCAATTAGATGATTTTTTTTTAATTTTTTAATCCTTTCGCTAAGAGAAATTTAAAAAATTAAAAAGGCTACACTATACACTATACACCACCCACCATTTGGTACTCCATTTATGTGGTTGAATAGTCTGTCAAATCAATATTTTGGTAGGTCAACTAGATTAAATCATAATTAATATAAATTCTCAATAAAATTAAATTTTATTCATAACATAGGTATAAATTTTTATAAACTTCCGATTATCTTCACATAAATGAACCATAAAGACTTATAAAATTATCAAACATACTAATAAATCCTGACAATCAATTCTATATAAATCTCATAACAATGGCCACAAAAAAGTATAATAAACCAATACGATTTATACCAAACCATAAAATTTATAAAATATTGTATCCCACTTTAATTGGGTTCTATGAAATTAATTATGTGAAGTGGCTAATTCATAACATGATCATAACATTCATAATCAAACCACTAAAATTATAAAAATAAATTTTAATCGGTGAATTCTACTACAGTTAAATGCTTTAAAGTAGATTAATTCATTGATAGAATACAATATAAAAATTTGATTAAATATTAAAAAAAATCATATATAATCCAAAAACTCGAAACCGAAACAGGTATTTTTTTAAAAAAGATTAACCTGGTGGGCTGATTTGAATAAAATGGTGAAATTCAGTTTACTACCATACAAATATGTAATGATAATACAAGTTGGAATTGACGTGGTGGAACTGAAAAATCAGGTACTCGCATGCCACGTGTCTAGGCGGTTTTATGCAACAATTCACTTTTAACGTGTACGCAGGCGCGATTCACTTTTCAGCTCAAAATAGTCCGCCCCTCTATTAACAAAGCCCACACATTTCTTTTCACAACAGCACAACAAAACGTAAACCCATATTTTCTCTCTCCAAACTACCCCTTACTCTTCTCTCTCTCTCTCTCTCCCCTGCAGGAGAAACAGAAGCGCCATGAAACACCAACAGATCTGTGATGAGAGCTTGAAGAAAGCCTAGGGAAGATTTCGGAGCAGATAGCAAGATCGGCCACTCTCTCTCCTCGACAAACTCATCAAGATCTTCATTCGCGAATTCGCACGCAGTGGCAATCCTCGATTCGACGTTCCGTCGTATGCTGCCAGCGCGCATTCACGTTATCTCCGAACTCGCGAAGAATGGTAACACCAAGCCTCGATTGTTTAATTTTAACTCGAATCTTTCTTTCTTCTGAATTGCGAAAGTATTTTGATTCACTGGTTTGTGGTTTTTGAGTTTGGTAATTCTTGAAACCCCTTCCGGCTGAGGGCTTTTGATCTTTGATGATTATAATTGTTATAATTTGTGCGTTTTTCATTTTAGTTCGAGTTTTTGTTAACTGGATCTTTTATTTTCTGTACGAAATAATTTGGTTGTATACTTGTGGTCTTGGTTTTTAGTATTCCTTGAGTTTCTTCTTCGTGGCCGAGGGTTTTGATCTTTGAAGATTGTGTCCCGTTTTTTTAAAATTTTAGTTGAGTCCGTTATTTATTCTATGCCTACGATATTGATGTTGAGTGTTCGTCATCCTTGAGTTTTTCTGAGACTTAGGACTTGGATCTTTGATGATTTGTGTTTTGCAGAGAATTGTGGATTTAATTGTGGAGCAGTTCCAGCACTGGTGAGGCTCTTTCAGGCTCGCCATACTTGAGAGAAGGCCCCAAAGCAGTTCCCTGAAATTGCAATCAGAAAGTGAATTTTCCCAACAAAACAAAAAAAAAAACCAGGAGTGCAAAAGTGGAAATTCCGTTCACTTGGGTGGAACGGCAAAATCATGCATGCACATGCCACGTGTACAGGCCGTTATGCTTGACAGTGGCGAAAGTTCCTATTTCCAATTCAATGATTGTTTACCCAACAACTCGTTTCCCCCTCTTGTGAGAAGTCTACAGTGTTTCACTAACACGACGCTATCGTACCGCCCACCCAAAATTCGCCATTACTGCGCCACGTACACACTCCTCGAGTTCCAACCATGTGCTCTGCAAAACCTAAGTTAGTCGATGCAATTTTTATTCACTAGCGCGATTCACTTTATATTAAGCGCACGCAACACGCCCAATACTGCTTTTAAAAGCATCCATCTCTCATCTCTCTCTAGTTCACTGCCACCACAATATCGCAACTGTGCCTGCTTTAAAACAAACCACCCCTCTCCTCTCTCCTCTTAACTCCCTCTCTCAGCCTGGACGCATAATGCTACTTGTGGAAGAATGGTCTTTCATGGATCTTATTGCTTAATTCTTCTATGTATGTAAATCTTTCTTCTGTGTCAATCTCTGGTCTTAGTTTCTTCTTCTTCTTCTTTAATTTTGATTTGAACATTCTCTATGCTACTTTATTTTTTCAAGTATTATGCAAAATTCCGTTTATTGTTCAGTCGTTTCACCATCAGAAACAGGGAAAGATGGGTTCTTTGAAAATCTTGGGTTTTTTCTTTAACACTACTTTTTTGTTTCTCTTTTTTCAATTGATTTTCTCGGTAACCAAACAGAGTTTATGATTCAGTTTCTCGCTCACAAAACGGGTTTTAAGCGAAAAAGACGCTATTATTGAGTTGTTTTAAAGCATTTTGATCTAAAATTTAATTCCGTGCATTCATTAGAGTTTTGTCTCTTTATTTGGAGTGTGTATTTCTAGCTATGATATTAATAAGCATTCTAAGCGTTCTGTCTGGCCCAGTATGGATTAGAGACAAGGTGCATAGGGCAGGAAATTCCCTGAATGTTCGTTGTTGAAACAATCAGAATTAATTGGAATTCAGCACTATATGTATTTGATGTTTGTTTTTTTTTTTTTCATTCCTGCATTGCCCAGCAATGAATCATTAATTTTTTTACTGTAATCATCAAATGGAAGTGATCCTTCGTCTATCTCATGTTTTTCATCAAGCTTGGGTTCTGGCGTAAGGACTTAGAGACTGACTGTTTTTAATTTCTAATGACAATTTTTTAGAGACTGATTTTTTTTTTTTTTTTTGCGAGGACGATACTATTCTATCGGGTTCAACTTCAATATATGGTACTTAGTGTTATTCCTTAGTAACTTTAATTAGGTTTACTTTTGTCTCGTCCCCATTACTCTTGATTTTAAATTTTGAGTACGATTAGTGACTATTTTTTATTTTGTTTGTTTTGCGAGAACAATCTATTGACTATCGGTTTTAACATGTTGGGTCATCTAATTAGGTATTGTAGTCATTGCTTATATTGTGCACTTTGTGAATTTCAAATTATGCCTATTGAATTTTGAGTAATGACTGTTTTGCAATTGTTTTGTTTTTTGAAGAACTAATGATATTGGCTAACAAACTGGATTGGTAGCTATTCCTTGTCCCAAGTACGCTCCAAATACAAAATCTCCCCAGCACCCATTGCATATGTAATTACGTGTAGTTGCTTTAATTTTGTATATTCATCTTAGCCTGTAATTAACTTTAGTTTAACTTCCCCGGGTTTCAATTTCAATCTCAAGTTCATTAGGCATTTATAAGCAATGCCTATGGTGTACGCTGTCCATTTGAACTATATTATTTAAATTTTTTGCGTGATGAGTAGTGACTATTTTACATTTTTTTTTTGTTTTGCGAGGACGAATCCTATTTACTATCGGGTCACCTTCAAATAAAGGTAAGTAGTTCATTCCTTAGTCAATGTTTTATGTTGTACTTTTGTCATTGTCAAATAATACTGATTTGAGTTTTTTATATTGGCGGGAATTGTTTTGATTATCGGGTTTAACTTCAAGGTAAGTTTCATTAGTTATTATTGGTCAATGCCCTTATTTGCAGTTAGTCAATTTTAAATATGCCATTTGAATGTTAGATAATGGCTGGTTTTGCAATTGTTTTCTTTTTGAGGACCACGTTATGTAGCAAAGGACTGGGATTGGGTTTACCACGCTAGTAGTGATCCTTGTCCCAACTCCACTCAAATACTAGTCTTTTAACGAAACCCTTCAATATGGGGTACGATATTGCTTTTAATTTTGTATATTTATGTTGGCCTGTAATACTTGAGTTGTGAAGTTCCTTTTCCTCCCGGGTTTAAATTTCAAGCTCAAGTTCATTAGATATTTTAGACAATGCCTTATGTTGTATTTGGTTCCATTTGAACTGAATAGTGACTATTTTACATTTCTTTGTTTTGCGAGCCCTAATGCTATTTACCTTACTATCGGTCAACATCCAAGATAAAGGTAATTAGTTTTCTTATGTCACTGTATTATGTTGTACTTTGTCTATTCAAATTATACTGATTTGAATTTTTAGTTACGAGGGTGCTATTTTAATTTTGTCTGGTTTTGGCGAGAACTAATGGCTATTACTATCGGGTTTAACTTCACGGTTTAGTTAATTAGGTATGATTAGTCAATCCTTATATTGTTGTTTGTCAATTTTAATTATGCCTATTTGAATGTTGGTAGACTGTTTTTTGCAATTGTTTTCTTTTTCGAGACCAACGTATATTAGCTAACGAACTGCATATTGGGTTGTACCATTCTAGTAGCGATGCCTTTTTCCCAGTTATGGCTCAAAATACATATCTTCGCACCCTTCAATATGGAGGTACGTAGTAATTGGTTTAAATTTTGTATATTTATGGGTTGCCTGTAATTAACTTGAGTCTTAAGTTCCTCGCGGGTTCCATTTCAAGCTCACAGTCATTCGGCATCTTGGAAGAATGCCTATTTGAACGCAGTTTTATTTTTATTTTTGAGTGATGATAGTGACCTATTTGTCATTTTTTTGTTTTGTGCGAGGACGATCTAATTTGACTATCGGGTTCACTTCCAAGATAAAGGTATTAATTATTCTTAGTCATGTATTATGTTGTACTTTATCTAGTTTCAAATTATACTACTGATTGAATTTTTGGTTAAACGAGGAATGACTATTTTTTTAGTTTTTGTTTTGTTTTGCGAGACTAATGCTATTGATTTATCGGGTTTAATTTCAAGATTAAGTTAACTTAGGTATTATTAGTCTATGCCTTATATTGTCATTTTGTCAATTTTAAATTATCCTATTTGAATGTTGAGTATACTGTTTTGCAATTGTTTTTTTTTTCGAGGGCTAAAGCTATTAGCTAACGGACTGGCATTGGATTTACCATGCTAGTAGTGATGCCTTGTCCCCAACTACGCTCAAATACATATCTTCACTCACACACCCTCAATATGGGGGTACATAGAATTGCTTTAAATTTTGTATATTTATGTTAGACTGTAATTAACTTGTTTTGAAATTCCCCCGTGTTCAATTTCAGCTCTAAGTTCATTAGGCATTATTAGACAATGCCTTATGTTGTACTTTGTCCATTTGAAACTGAGAGTGACTATTTTATTTCTTTTGTTTGCGAGTACAATGCTATTTACTATCGGGTTCAACTTAAGATAAGGTTATTAGTGTTATCTTAGTCAATGTATTCATGTTGTACTTTTCCCTAGTTCAAATATACTAATTTGCATTTTTGCGTTAGAGGGGTGACTATTTTTAATTTTGTCTATTTTGCGAGAACTAATTCTATTGACTTATCGGGTTTAACTTCAAGGTTAGTTAAATTAGGTAATTTATTAGTCCATGCTTATATTGCCCCCCTGTTTGTCAATTTTAAATTATGCCTATTTTGACTGGTGAGTAATGACGGTTTTGCAATTGTTTTCTTTCCTTTTTTCGAGGACCAACGATATTAGCTAAAGAACTGCATTGGGTGTACCATGCTAGTAGCGATGCCTTGTCCCAGTTATGCTCAAATACAGATCTTCTCACCCTTCAATATGGGGTACGTATAATGGTTGAACATTTTGTATTTTTATGTTGGCCTTAATTAACTTGAGTCCGGAAGGTTTCTCCCCGGGTTCATTTCAAGCTCAAGTCATTAGGCATTATTGGAAATGCCTATTTGAACCAGTATTTTTATTTTTATTTTTGAGTGATTAGTAGTGACTATTTGCATGTTTTTTTGTTTTGCGAGGACGAATGCTATTGACTATCAGGGTTCAACTTACCAAGATAGGTAAATTTAGTTATTCTTAGTCAATGTCTATGTTGTACTTTTCTAGTTCAAATTAACTGATTTGAATTTTTGAGTTCCAGGGGTGACTATGTTTACTTTTGTCTGTTTTTGTGCGAGAACTAATGCTATTGACTATCGGGTTTAAAACTTCAGGTTAAGTTAATTAGGTATTATTAGTCAATGCCTTAATCTGTTGTCAATTTTAATTATGCCTATTTGAATGTTGATTATACTTTTTGCAATTGTTTTTTTTTTCGAGGTCTAACGCTAATTAGCTAATGGACTGGCTTGGGGGTTTACCACGCTAAGTAGTGATGCCTTGTCCCAAGCTACGCTCAAATACATATTTAACCCTTCAATATGGAGGTACGTGTAATTGCTTTTAAATTTTGTATATTTGTGTTGGACTGTATTAACTTGAGTTTGAAGTTCCCCGTGTTAATTATCAAGCTCAAGTTCATTAGGTTATTATTAGACAATGCCGTTATTTTTTCATTTTGTCCATGTTGAACTGAGTAGTGACTATTTAACATTTCTTTTTGTTTTGCAAGCACGAATGCTATTTAAACTATCGGGTTCAACTCAACTCCACGATAAGGTATTAGTATTCTTATCAATGTTTAGGTTGTACTTTCTAGTTCAATTATACTGATTTGATTTTTGAGTTACGAGGGGTGGTATTTTTATTTTGTCTATTTTGCGAGAAACTACTACTATTGACTATCGGGTTTAACTTCAAGGTTACGTTACAAGGGTAGGTATTATAATTAGTCAATTCCTATAGGTTGGGCTTTTGTCAGGATTTTAAATTATGCCTATTTGAATGTTGAGAATGAACTGTTTTGGGCAATTTGTTTTGCTTTTGGAGGAACCAACCGCTATTAGCTAAAAGGCCTGCATTGGGTGTACCATTCTAGTAGCGATGCCCTTGTCCCAGTTATGCTCAAATATACATATCTTCACAAAACCCGTCAATATGGAGTACTATAATTGTTTAAATTTGGTATATTTAATGGGTTGGCCTGTAATTAACTTGAGTTTGAAGTACCCCGGGTTCAATTTCAAGCTCAAGGTCATTAGGCACTATTAGACAATGCCTTGATGTTGTACTTTGTCCATTTGAACCTATATTTATTTTATTTGATGGATGAGTAGTGACTATTTTGCATTGTTTTTTGTTTTGCGAGGACGAATGCCTAGACTATCGGGTTGCAACAACTTCACGATAAGGTAAATTAGTTTATTCTTAGGTCATTATTATGTTGTACTTTGTCTGTTCAAATTATACTGATTTGAATTTTTGAGTTACGAGGATGACTATTTTTATTTTGTTTTGTTTTGCTAGAACTAATGCTATTGATTATCAGGTAATTTAACTTCAAAGGTTAAGTTAATTAGGTATTATTAGTCAATGCTTTATATTAATGTTTGCAATTTTAAATGATGCCTAGTTGAAATGTTGGAGTAATGACTGTTTTGCAAATTGTTTTCTTTTTGGAGGACCAACGCCTATTGCAAACGACTGCATTGGTTTTATTACCATGCTAGTATGATGCCTTGTCCCAATCCACGCTCAAATACATGTCTTTACAACCCTTCATATGAGGTACGTAGTAATTGGTTTAATTTTGTCTATTTAGGTTGGCTTTATTAACTTGAGTTTGAAGTTCTCCGTTCAATTTCAACTCAAGTTCATTTATGCATATAGACATCCCTTTATGTTGTACTTTGTCCATTAAGTGAGTAGTGACCTATTTTTGCATTTCTGCTGTTTTGCGAGCACGAATGCTATTTACTACTCGGTTCAACTTCAAGATAAAGGTAATTAGGTTTATGTCTTAGTCAATGTATATGTTGTACTTGTCTAGTTCAATTATACTAGATTTGAATTTTTGAGTTACGAGGTGTGACTAATTTTTAATTTTGTCTATTTTTGGGCGAGAACTAATGCTATTGACTATCGTTTTAACTTCAGGTTAAGTTAATTAGGTATTATTAAGTCAATGCCTTATATGCTGTTTGTCAATTTTAAATTATCCATTTGAATGTTGAGTAATGACTGTTTGGAATGTTTTCTTTTTCTAGGCTAACGCTATTAGCTACGGCTGCATTGGGTTTAACCATGCTAGTATGTGCCTTGTCCTCACCACGCTCAAAATACATGTCTTTACAAAATTTACACCTTCAATATGGAGTTACGTATAAATTGTTTAATTTTGTATTATTTATGTTGGACGTTAATTACTTGAGTTTGAAGTTTCCCCCCCGGGGTTCAATTTCAAGCTCGTTCATAGGGCAATATTAGACAATACCTTATGTTGTAACTTTGTCCATTTGAAGTGTAGTAGGACATTTTGCATTTCCTTCTGTTTTGCGAGCAACGCTGCTATTTACTATCTGGTTCACTTCAAGATAAAGGTAATTAGTTATTCTTAGGCAATGTATTATGTTGGTACTTGTCTAGTTCTATTATACTGATTTGCATTTTTTGAGTTTAAACGATGGTGACTATTTTTAATTTGTCTGTTTTGCGAGAACTATGCAATTGACTATCGGGTTTAACTCAAGGTTAAGTTATTAGGAGGTATTATTAGTCAATTGCCTTATATTGCTGTTTGTCAATTTTAAATTATGCCTATTTGAATGTTGAGTAATGACGTTTTGGATGTTTTCTTTTCTTTTTCGAGGACTAACGCTATTTAGCTAACGGACTGCATTTGGGTTTACCATGCTAGTGTGATGGCCTTGGTCCCAACGCGCTCAATACATGTCCTTTTAATCATTACACCGTCAATATGGAGGTACTAGTATTGGTTTAATTTTTTGTATATTTATGTTGGAACTTTAATTAACTTGATTTTGAAGTTTCCCCGGGTTCAATTTCAAGCTCAATTTCATTAGGCAATATTAACAATACCTTATGTTTTTGTAACTTTGTCCATTTGAATGAGTAGTGACTATTTTGCATTTCTCTGTTTTTTGTGCGAGCACGATGCTATTTACTATCGGGTTTTCAACTTCAAGATAAAGGTATTAGTATTCTTAGTCAATGTATTATGTTTTTTTTACTGTACTTTATCTAGGGCAAATTATACTGATTTGAATTTTTGAGTTACGAGGGTTGACTATTTTAATTTTTGCTGTTTTGCGAGAAAAATGCTACTTGACTATCCGGGTTTACACTTCAATGTTAAGTTAATTAGGTATTATAGTCAATGCTTTATATTGCTTGTTTGTCAATTTTAAATCATGCCTATTTGAATGTTGAGTAATGACTGTTTTGCATTGTTTTCTTTTTCGAGGACCAACGAAATTAGTCT
>VIGQ01000640.1:0-26283 GCA_009663005.1 Actinidia chinensis | reverse complement strand
GCATGGTAAACCTTGAAACTCAAATCGTTTCTATCCACAATGATGCATTCAACTCCATCGCAAATATTATTCATAGAGAGAGATATGGGAGAGAGAGAGAGAGGATGAAGGTGGTACACATAACAAAACGGAACAGGCAGCTTAAACGAACACTGCTTGGTCTTTAATAAAGTAAGTTCTTGGTGTCCAAACTTTATTATTTGTTTTTGTGGCTCTCCGTGTTGGTAGCGGACACTCGAAGCAAGGGACCGCTCGTGATAACTGACGTGAATGTCCTCTGGTCCATTTTTTATGCTGTGGCGCTGTTTTTTTAAATTCTCTTCCACATTTTAACATTTGTTTTTAGACCTCCTAAACAAAAAATTAACCATCACCTTCTGAATCAGTTTTGCAAAATAATTTGTTAGGAGGTTTGTTTGGAGGATGATTCCGAAATGTTTTGGGTGTTTTTTTAAATATTTTTTTCAATAATAAAATTAAAAATATTTTTTTAAATTCTTAAAAATATTTTGGTAAAAATAATAACTACATACACACCTAATTTTTATTATGGAAAGGGTAGTCCCGTATCTCCTCTTCTTTTTGGTAATGAAGTGTTGAGGTTTGTTTGGAATTGGGGAAGTCCAGAGGAGAAGAGAGTGAAGGGTGCACCATAAACTGAAAAAGGAAAGGCTGCGAAATAGAACTGTGCAACCGGTCTTTAATCAAGTCAGTGTGTGTTGGTATCACCTGCCTTTCATTCATTTGTTTTTGTCAAGTGTGGTTGGGCGGACACTTCACGCAATGGACCCGAGCGGTGATCACTACGTGACTACACGTGTTCACTGCGTCCATTTTTTATGCTATTGGTTTTCTCAAATTATATTACAATTTTAATTTTTTTTGAACCTCAAAACAAAAAATTAAACTACGCACTATCTGAATCAGTTTTGCTAAATATCTTATTTTAAGAGGTTTTGTTTTGTTCAGGATGATTTCGAAAAGTGTTTTTTTTTTTGTTTTTTTTTTTGTAATTATTTTTTCAATAATAAAAATCAGTTATCACATATACATATATCTGTGTGTATATTGTCATAAAACCAAAATAAAATTACTAAATAACAGTTATATCTTTATCAAAATAGAATCAAATAAAGGCAATGTTACCATGAAACCTCAAGCGTTTCTATCCACAATATGCCTTCAAACTCCAGCGCAATATTAACATAGAGAGAGAGAGGGAGCAGAGAGAGAGAGGAGGAAGGGGGTACAAATAACAGAAACGAAAATGGCATGCTTAAAGAACACTGCTTGGCTTAATAAACGTAATTCTTGGTGTCCAAACTTTATTTTTGTTTTTTGATCCAGTGTGGTAGCGGACACTTCAAGCACTGGACCTCGTGATAAAACGACGTGATGTCCTCTGGTCCCCATTTTTTTAATGCTGTTCTGGGGTGAGTGGTTGCGAGTTTTTTAAATTATATTGAAAATTATTCATTTTTTTAACTTCTCATAAACAAAAAATTAACTCCGGTTCTGGAATCATTTTGGTTCAAATATTTGTTAGATGTTTTGTTTGGCATGATGTTTTCGAAAGTTTTTTTGTGGTTTTTTAAACTCTTTTTTCACTCATAATTAACAATCTGTTTTATTTTTTTTTAAATTCTTTACAAATATTTTGGTAAAATATAACATACATACCTCCCCACCTAAATATTTTTAGTATGGAAGGGTGTCCTTATCTCTCTTTCTTTTTGTATGAAGTGTTTGACGTTGCTGTTTGGAAGTTGGGAATCAGAAAAGAGAGAGAGATGAGTAAGAGGGCACAAATAAGCTGAAAAGGTAACGGCTGTGGCTGAAAGAGACACTGTGCTCGGTCTTTAATAAAGTAAGGGGGTGGTTGGTGTCGTGACTTATTATGATTTTGTTTTTGATTCATGCTGTTGGCGGACACTTCCGCATGGACCTCTGTGATAACGACGTGACGACCCAATGTCCACTGGTCGCATTTTTAATGCTGTTTGTTTTTTTCCCTCAAATTATATTACAATTTTAATTTAATTAACTCTCATAAACACAAAAATAAGTCATTTCGGGAATCAGTTTTGCTACATATAGTTTAGGAGGTTTTGTTGGAGGAGGATTTTCGAAAACGGTATTTTTTTTTTGTTTTTTTCCCCCTCTTTTTTTCCCTCCTCCCCTGCCCCCTCTGTTATTTTTCCTTCTTCCCCTCTTTTGGTCCCCTCCTACGCCCCGCCCCTCCGCCCCCCCTCCCATCTTTTTCTTTTGCCCGGTTTTCCGTATCTCTCTTTCTTTTGGTATGAAGTGGTTAAGGTTTTTTTGTTTGGAAGCTGGGAGTCAGAAACTGATATTGCCTATGGTGCGCACTCCTCTGTGAATTCCACTGATTTGCACTCATCACACCGCTCCTTCTTTAATGTCCAAAACTACATTACAGTATTTATTATGTGAAACAAATAAGAGGGGCTAAATGAAAATGGAATCGATTCAACGGACTAACAGTGAACTCAAGTGTTTCAAAATTTCAAAATTAAAACCGAATTGAAAAAGTGTAGAAGCAGGGGTCACACACCCCTCTTTCTCTCTCCTCATAACGCTCCTCCACCCTGACGACACTACCTAACACCCCAGGCTTGCAAAACCATCCTCCCTCTTCTAAAAATCTATTTCCTTCTCTCGGCGTCTTTTTCCCTTTTTTTACTTTTCTCGTCGAAGTTATAGGTTTGTAATTTGTAATTATGAGGGATAAGTGTTTGTTTTTAGATCAAGTAATTTTGTCCATTAGTTGATTTATTTTGTTGGTAATTGATGTGATTTTTTTTTGAGTCCTCTCTTTGTTTTCCTCTCTTGGACCAGATCTTCCCGTCTTCCCTTTGGGGCCTGGCCTGAATATTCATGATTTTTATACCAATCGTGTTCACTCCCAATTCGTTCAAAACTAATTAGAAAATAATATTTTGTAAATTTCAGAGCCATGAGAAAAGAATCATAAGACATAGAGGAAAGATGTAAAGAAAATCAGCTAAGAAGATGAACATGTACATATATCTGTGTGTATATATATATATGAAACAACATAAAGTTATAATTAACCGTTTTATTTTATCAAAATAGTAGAACATTGTTTCCTTGAAACTCAAATCATTCTATCCACATTGATGCCTTCAACTCCATTGCCAAATATATTAATATATATATATATATATAATAGATTTTTTATACTATATAATAATAGAGAGAGAAGAGGAGGAAGGGGGCACAAATAATTGAAAAGGAAAAGGCTGGCTGAAGAGCCACTGTGCACGATCTTTAATAACGTAGTTGTTGGTTTCTTGTTTGATTATTTGGTTTTTGATCGTCAGTGTGGTTGCGGACGCACTTCACGCCATGGATCTCGTGATAACGACGTGACGACACGTGTCACTTGTCCATTTTTGATGCCGTGTGTTTTCTCCCCTCAATTATATTACAAATTTTTAACATTTTTTTAACTCTATAAACAAAAAATAACTCACTTTGGAATCAGTTTTGGCTAATATTTTTTTTGGAGGTTGTTTTTGGAGGATGATTTTCGAAAGTTGTTTTTTGTGTTTTGTTTAAATATGTTTTTTTTCAATACTAAAATACAAATAATTTTTTAAAATTCTTAAAAATATTTTGATAAAAAATATAAAATACATAAACACACAAATATCTTTATTTTGAAAAGTGTGTCCGTATCTCTCTTTCATTTTGGTATGAAGTGTTTAAGGTTTTGTTTTGGATCTGGGAGTCCAGAAAGGATAATTGCCCTATGGGGTGCGGTCACTCTCTTCTGTGAATTCCACGGATTTTGCACTCCATCACAACACTCTCTCGCTCTTAAAAAATCTAAAAACATACATATATAGTGTTTTATTTTATGAAACCAAATAATGAGGGGGTATAATGAAAATGGGAAAGATTCACGGACTACAATGACTCAATGTTTCAAAATTCCAAAATTTCCAACCGAATTTGAAAGTGAGAATAGAGACAATTCCAACCGAATTGCCTGTGGTGTGGTCACTCTCTTCTGTCCAATTCCACTGACTTGCAACTCATCCACACACTCCTACACACTCTCTCTCTTTAATGACAAAACATACACTAGAACGTATTTATGTATATGAAAATAATATCGGAGGGTATCAATGGAAAATTTAAAAGATTCACGTGACTACAGTGAAACTCAATGTTTCAAATTCAAATTTAAAATTCCAACGGAATGAAAAAGCGTAGAATAAGGACAACACTACTGAACATTGCTGGCGCACATAATTGACCATTCGCAACCCCACCTTTCTCTCTCATCAATACTGCTCCTCACAAACCGAACCACTCTCTCCTCTATAAAAATCTTTTTCTTCGAGCGTCTTCTTTCTTCCCTTTTTTTACTTCTCGCTCGTCGAGTTTCTAGGTTTTCGGTCATATGGCCACCATGGAGAGCTTGACTGGTCTTGTAAATCGCATCCAGAGGGCTTGTACTGCGCCGGTGACTACGGGGCGGGGGCACCGCCTTCTCTTCTCTGTGGGTCTCTTCCTCGGTCGCTGTCGTTGGTGGTCAGGTATACTTTTAGGTAAAGGGGGGAGGGGGCGATAGAAGTTTGAGTCTCATATTGTTCTCTTTGTTCTCGCTCTCTGGACGCTTCCCTCCCCCGCCTTTTCCCGTGCTGGTTTTTTTATACCTTTGTTCTCTTTTCGTTCTCCTTCTCTCTCCTCCATTATTCGATTAGATCTGATATTGGTGATGTTAGATACAAAAGTTTCGTTGAGATGATAGAGAGAGATAGAAAAAATTTGGAGCGAGGGCTGGCAAGATACAGAGACTCAACAGCTGATTTGGTGTTTGCAACGAGATAGAAAATGAACGGATTTGCTTGTTAGCCGAGAGATAACGGTTCGAATCAATTGATTAGTCCATTTGGTTGATTCTATTCAGTGTTGCTTGACTTGGTTTGGTTTGAATTTGACCTTCTGTTTTAACTTGTAGTTGTTGATTTGAGCGCTGTTCCTATTAGTTTTGTAATGTTTTCTATTGATTTGACCCTGAAATTAATGATTCCGGTGTTTTGATTCTGGTGGTGAGAAAGTTCCTTGGTAGTTTTAACGGGGGGATGAGTATTTTGCGAGAGTGGGAGACACAGAAAATTGGAACAAGCGTAGACAGAAGTACAAAGTACAAAGAACAGGTTTGTCGGTTATGAGAGAAAGTGGAAATCGTTATTAATACATTAATTGACCTTACATTGGTGTTTTGCTTATGTGATTTTGTTTGATTTGATCCCTCTGTCCTAAACTGAAAGTTGTTGGGAATATATGTTTGGCCCCTTTCTCTGGTTTTTTGTTTTGTTATGAGCTGAAATCAGAGTTGGGGAAATCTTCAGTACTACTGGAGAGCAGAGTTTGGAAGGATTTCTTCTCTAGGATCCGGTTAGTTTTTTGTTAAAATTCTCATTCATTATGATATTTTGTCTATCCTTGTAACTTTTCCGACCTAATTGATTATTTTACTTGGTGGGTCCTCCTAATATTTCATGAATGGTCTTATGTGTGTTTTTCAGGGATTGTCACTTGGCGGCCTTAGGGTGTTGCAATTGTACAGATTGTTTTCTCAATTAACCTCGAGAAGATTCACTGATTTGTGCATAGTTCTGCTGCAAATGATGTCATTTTGATTGACGTAATTTATATGTTTTGGGTTTATATGTTGGAGAGAATGATATTCTTGCATTTTTCTTGTTTGATATTTATGAATCCACAAGTTTATAGCCTCTTTTTTTTTAAAATTCCAATTCCTTGATGCCAGTAAATAGAATTGACCTTCACGAAATATGCATCGAATTTGGGAGTAGTTAACTAGTAATATTCATATTCTTGTATCACTGACAAGTCTGGCCTATCCTCATATCAACCAACGTTATGCTGAATGAAGGTCAATTTCTTTGCATAAACATGTTTTGAAAGCCTGCATTCAATTTTTATTAATTATCTTTTTTTGGGAGTTTATCATGGTGTCCAATTATTAGCTCTTGTTGGGATGATTTGATGCGCTTGGAGAGCTGGGCTCTTTTTGAAGATTTGTTTAAGATTTTAAAGCTGGTCAAATGTTTGTGGTTTCGGTCATTGTTTTGGGGTGTCCTTATCTTTTTGAATTTTTTTCGATTTAGTCCCCCCAATGTTTTCTTTCTATTACTTTCGATATTTATGCCAGTATGAACTTTGTTTCATAAGTTTTATTTTAAATTTACATTCTAATCCTGGTTTCTGCATATTTCTTGACATTGGTTACTGATCTTTCTGAATTTTTTCAACTCAATCCTCTAAAAGTTTAACTTTTTTGAAATTACAGTTTTGTCCCTGAATTTTTTGATATTATAATTTGCTCATAAAGGTTTTAAAATTATACTTTAATCCCTAGCCTCTCTGAATTTTTTGATATTTGCAGTTTGCTTCCTAAATTTTATAAAATTACACTTTGGTCCCTGATATTTCTTATTTTTTTCAATTTAGTCCCCTATGGTTTTCTTTGTTCTTGGATCTAAATGCGAGAATTGAAACTATCCCATAATTTTTAATAAATTACAGTTTGGTTCTTGAATTTTTTTAATATTAATACTTAACCCCTAAAGTTTTTAAAATTAACACTTTGGTCCCTCAGGCTTTCTTAATTTTTTTTAATATGTACCCCTAAGATTTAAGTTTTTAAAATTAATACTTTGGTCCCCATCATTCTAATTTTTGTTAATTTTGTCCCCTCAATATTTAATTTTTTTTTTGAAATTACAATTTATCCCTCCGAATTTTTTTCTATTTAGCCACCCAAATTTTTTTGTAACATAGATATTTATGCCATCACAAAAAAACCAAATGGAATGAAACTTCATTTTGTAAAACGTTAATCCTTCGGAGGCTGTATAATTTTAAAACTATTTATGAAGCAGACAATAGAAATATCAAAAATTTCAGGATTAATTGCAATTTTTAAGAACTTTAACTTAGACTAAATTAAAAAATTCAAAAGATGGGGATAAATTATATTATTTTAAATAATTTTAGAGGCGCAAACTGTAATATCAAAAATTCCAGCTCCAACTATAATTTTTAAAAGTCAAGGGACCCAAATATAAATTTCAAATCTTATAAGGCAAAACTTAAATACTGGCTTAAATATTCGGTTATGAAAGAAAATTAAAAAATTCAAAAAAGTCAAAGAACGCAAGTGTAATTTAAATAATTAAATTTAAGGGCACTATAAATTAAAAAAAATTAAAATGTCCATGCGACCAAACAACATTTTTAAATAATTAAATATTAAGGACTAAATTTAAAACTTTAAAAAGATTAGGGACGAAATTATAATTTTACCTATGGGCAAATTAAAAATGTCAAAAATTCAGTTTCACAAACTATCACTTTTCAAAAGTCAAGGGACCTAAACGTAAATTTCATCAAAACTTACAAGAAAAAGCTTCAAATGCGGGCAGAAATAGCCGGTTAGAAAGAAATATTGGGGTGGACTAATTGAAAATCCAGGGACTGTAGTGTATTTTTAAAAAAATTAAATATTAGGGTACTAAACTAAAATATTTAGAATAATTAGGGACCCAGTATAATTTTAAAACCTTTTATAGGGTGCAAACTATAATAACCAAAAATTTAGGGATGAAATTGTAATTTTTAGAATTAAACTTTCGCGGGACTAAGTTGAAAAAATTCAGAAAGATTAAGAAAAAAATTATAATTTTAATAGCTTTAGTGGGCAGACCGTAAATATTAAAAAATTCATGGTATAAACTATAATTTTCAAATTGTCAAGCGACCAAAATGTTAATTTTAAAAATTTATGAGGTAAAACTTCAATGCTCGCATAAGTATTCGGTTAGAAAGAAAATCTTTGGAGGACTAAATTAAAAAAAATTAAAAAACTCGGGGATCAAAGTGTAATTTTTAAATTTACCTTCATCAACTTAAGTTGAACCCATAGTCAATAACCTTAGTACGTCGCAAAACAAAACAACTAAATAGTCAATATATATTATTACCCCAAATTCACTCAAGCATAATTTGACATTGAAGTTATTGAAACCCAAATTATTAACCCCCACAATCAACTTCAAGTTCAAGTTAATTAAGGCCGAAAACAAACATACAATTTAAAGGAATTATCACGTACCTACCTCATATTTAAAAGTGTTGACACATGCATTTGGGAGTACTTAGTCCAAATTTTAATTCTCCAAACCAACAAATGTCCAAAGAGTCACTACACATTACTCAAAATTCCAATCAGTAATAATTTGAAATTGACACAGTACAACATATACCTTTACTAATAATACTATCACCTTTGACCTTAAAGTGGAACCCGATCGTCATAGCATTAGTATCTCGCAAACAACAAATGTAAAACAAGTCAATATAAATTATTACCAACATTACACAAAATTCAACTCAACATAATTTGAATAGAGCAAAAAAAAAAAAAAAAAACAAAGCCCAACATATGGCATTGTATAATAATACCTAATTAACTTGATTTGAAATTGAACCCGGGAACTTCAAGTTCAGTTACTTAGGGCAAAAAAACATAGAAATTTAAAACATTAATACGTACCTCAATACTTTAAAAGGTGCGGAGACTATATTTTGAGGAGTACTTAATCAAATCATTATTCTCCGCAAAAACACAACAAATTGCCAAGAGTCAATACACATACGCAAAAAATTCAAATCAGTATAATTTTGATTACAAAGTAGCAAAATATGACATTTACTAATAATACCTAAGTAGCCTTGACCTAAAATTGAACTCGAATAAGTACAATAGCATTAGTTACTTGCAAACAACACAATGCAAAACATCAATTATATATTACAACAAAATTCAACTCAACATAATTTGATATAGACAAGTACACAAAGCATTATTAATAATACCTAATTACCTTGAGTTTGAAATTACACCTCGGGAACTTCAAGTTTCAAAGTTAATTAGGGCAAAAAAACATATAATAATTTAAAACAATTATAACGTACCTCAATATTTAAATGTGCAGAACATGTATTTTGGTAGTACTTAGTCAAATCACTTAATTCTCGCAAAACACAACAATCAAATAGTCATACTATTACTCAAAAATTCAAATCAGTATAATTTTAAATTGACAAAGCACAACACAAGACATTGTATAACAATACCTAATTAACTTGAGTTTAAAATTGAACCCGGGGAACTTCAAATTCAAGTTAATTAAGGCCGAAAAAAAACATACAAAATTTAAAGTAATTATCACGTACCTCAATATTTAAAGGTGTTATACCTGCATTTTGGGAGTATTTAGTCCAAATCATTAATTCTCGCAAAACACAAACAAATCAAAAGAGTCAATACACATTTCCGCAAAAATTCAAACAGTAATAATTTGAAATTGACACAGTACAACATATGACATTTCCGAATAATACCTAATTACCTTATCTTGAAGTGTGAAACCCCATACTCACTAGCTTAGTCTCGCAACAAAACCAAACACTGAAACAGTCAATATATATTATTACACAAAATAACGCAACATAATTTTGTATAGACAAATAGGGCTGCAAATGCAACCGAGCCTTTCGTTTAAAAAAACGATCGAGCTCGGCTCGTTAGGGCTCTGTTTAAGCTCGGTTTTGTTAGTAAAATAAACGAGTTCCGAACTTAAATATTTGCTCGTTTGTAAACGAGGCGAGCTCGAGTTGCCGGGCTCGCTCGATGGCTCGCGAGCCCGGGGTATATAAGGTATGTTTAAACTTTCATGGTTTTCATGTTTCAATCTATCTTCCTCAAGGCTCACAACAGCCGACAGAGCTTGAGAGCAGAGACTAGAGAGCCTTTATGAACTAGATTTTCTAGTCAGATTCTTTATGGTTTGTGTTTCTAATGTGCTACTCAATTTCGTGATCTTTGGTGTTTTGCCTTTTGGTCCAACTGGGTTTTGGAATGGAATTCGAATCATGGGACCATTTGATTCTTCCTTGGGTAGTTTGTTTGTGTTTTCCTTATCTTCTTTCGTTCTGGGTCTTTGTTGCATTTTGGATTGTGAATCCTAATGGGTGGATAAGGCACATCCTCTTGTTTCATTTCTACTTTCCTACTTTGATCTTTTATTTGGATGTTAGGTCTAACTAGCAATTTCTGTGGGTTTTTGAATAATTGGGGATTTCATTTCATACCTGTTCAATCTGATACTGTTTGTGAATGGTTGTTTGCTATGTAATTGGGTTTGGATAAGGGCATCATCTCTGCTCATCTCTTGATCCATCTCTACTTTCCTAATTTGATCTTTTCTTGTTATTCGATCTAACTAGAAGTTTTCGATTTGTTATTTTAGAAATTTTCGAATCTCGATCTCGAATCGACTTGGCTCGTTTATGCATATCTCGAGCTTAGTTCGACCGAGCTCAAAGATTTTAGACGAGTCCGCAGCTCAGCTGTTATTTTAGGCGCGATTCGAGCTCGAGCCTTAACAAGTTTTTCCTGACGAGCCGAAGCCTAACATGCCAAAACTCGACTCGACGCGCTCGTTTGCGCCCTATAGACAAAGTACAACATAAGGCATTGTAAATAATCATACCTAATTAACTTGAGTTTGAAATTGAACACGGGGAACTTCCAAGTTCACTAATTAGGGCAAAAAACACATATAAAATTAAAACAATTATTACGAACCTGCAATATTTAAAGGTGCGGAGACATGTCTTTTGGGAGCACTTAGTCAAAATCATTAATTCCCTCGCCAAACCAACCAATTGCAAAAGAAGTCAATGCACATTAACGCAAAAATTCAAATCAGCATATAATCTGATTGACAAGTACAACATATGCCATTTACTAATAATACCTAATTACCTTGATTTGAAGTTGAACCCAATAGGCAATAGGCCTGTAGTACTCGCAAAACAAAACAAAAGTAAATGCATAACTTCAATATTTATTATTACACAAAATCCCCTCAACATAATTTGATATAGAGAAAAGCCCACCATTGAGACATTGTATAACAATCCTAATTAACTTGAGTTTAAAATTGAATCCAGGGAACTTCAATTCAAGTAATTAAGTGCAAAAAACTACAAAATTTAAAGCAATTATCACGTACCTCACTATTTAAAGGTGTGGAGACATCATTTTGGGCAGTACTTAATCAAAATATTAATTCTCGCCAAAACACGAATGCACAAGAGTCAATCACATTACTCAAAACTCAATCTGTATAATTTTAAATTGACATAGTACAACATATGACATTTACTAATAATACCTAATACCGTGAGTTTGAAAGTTAGCCCGATAGTTAATATCAGTATTACTCGCAAAACACAACAAAACAAATTCAAAACAGTTCAATATAATTATTTACACAAAAAATAACTCACATAATTTGATATAGACAAGCACAACATAAAACGTTGTATAATAATACCTAATTAATTTGAGTTTGAAATTTGAACCCGGGGAACTTCAAGTTCAAGTTAATTTAGGGGCAAAAAAAAACATATAAAATTTAAAACAATTATGACGTACCTCATATTTAAGGTGCGGAGACATGATTTGTGCGCACTTACTCAAAATCATTAATTCTCGCAAAACACAAAACTGCCAAAGAGTCAATAACTTACGTAAAAATTCAAATCCAGAATATAATTTGAAATTAACAAAGTACAACATATGACATTTACTAATAATATCTAATTACCTGAGTTGAAGTTGAACCCAATAGTCAATAGCATTAGACTCGAAAAATAAAACAAAACAAATTCAAAACAGTCCATATATATTATTACACAAAAAATCAACCCAACATAATTTGATACAGAGACAACACAACATAGAGACAATGTATCATAAACCTAATTAACTGAGTTTGAATTGAACCGGGAAACGTCATGTTCAAGTTAATTAGGGCAAAAAAAAACATATAAAACTAAAACAATTTCTACGTACCTGAATATTTAAAGGTGAGAAGACATGTACTTGGGAGTACTTAGCAAAATCAGGAATTCTCGCAAAACAACAACAAATGCAAAATAAATCAATCCAGTACGAAAAAATTAATATCTGTATATTTTAAATTGACAAAGTTACAACATATGATATTTACTAATAATACCTAATTACTGTGAGCAAAACAAAACAAAATAAAACAAATGCAAAACAGTCAATATATATTATTACACAAAAAATAAACTCAACATAATTTGATATAGACAAAGTACAACATAAAACGTTGTATAATAATACCTAATTAACTTGAGTTTGAAATTGAACCCGGGGAACTTCAAGCTCAAGTTAATTAGGCAAAAAAAACATATAAAATTTAAAACAATTATTACGTACCTTAATATTTAAAGGTGCGGAGACATGTATTTTGGGAGCACTTAGTCAAAATCATTAATTCTCGCAAAACACAACAAATGCAAAAGAGTTAATACACATTACTCAAAAATTCCAATCAGGTATAATTTGAAATTGACAAAGCTACAACAATGACATTACGAATATAACCTAATAGCTGGACTTAAAGGTTGAACCCGATAGTCAATAGCATTAGTATCGACAAAACGAAAAAAAATGCAAAACAGTACAGTATAGATTATTACACAATTCAACTCAACATAATTTGATATAGACAAAGTCCCAAAAAAAAAAAAAAAAAAACCCCCCCCCCCCCCCCACCCCCAACAAAAAAAAAAAAAAAAAAAAAAAAACCAAAAATACAACATTAAGCATTGATAATAAATAACCTAATTAACTTGAATTTGAAATTGAACCCCGGGAAATTTCAGTTCAAGTTAATAGGGCAAAAAAACCATTTAAAATTTAAAACAATTATTACGTACCTCAAATTTAAATGTGCGGAAACATGTCTTTTGGTCTTGTACTAGTCAAAATCATTAATTCTCGCAAAACACAACAAATGCCAAAAGAGCCATTACACATTACTCAACAAAAATTCAAATCGATATAATTGAAATTGACAAAGTACAACAATATGACATTTACTTAATATATACCTAATTACCTTGAGTTTGAAGTTGAGACCCGATAGTCCCATAGATTAGTACTCACAAAACAAAACAAACATAAAACAGTCAATATAGATTATTACCTAAAATTCACCTCAAAGTATAACATAAGGCATTGTTTAACAATACCTAATTACCGTGAGTTTGAAATTGAGCCCGATAGTCAATAGAATTAGTACTTGCAAAACAAATTCAAAACAGTCAATATATATTATTACCCAAAAAATAAACTCAATATAATTTGATATAGACATAGTACAACAAAGCCAATTGTATATATACCTAATTAACTTGAGTTTGAATTGAACCAGGGGAACTTCAAGTTCAAGAATTAGGGCAAAAACAAAAACATATAAAATAAAATTTAAAACATTATTAGAACCTCAATATTTAAAGGTGCGGAGACAGATTTTGGGAGTACTTGGTAAAATCATTAATTCTGCACAAAAAACAAATGCAAAAGAGTTAATACACATTACGCAAAAATTCAAACAGTATCATTTAAATTGCAAGTTAACATATGACATTACTAATAATACCTAAATTACGTAGTTGAAGTTGACCAATAGTCAATTGCATTAGCACTCGCAAAAAAAACAAAAACAAATGCCAAAATAGTCAATATATATTATTACACAAAATCAACCAAACATAATTGATAAAGAGAAAACACAACATAAACATTGTATAATAATACCTAATTAAACTTTTTTTGAAATTGAAACCCGGGGAACTTCATGTTCAAGTTAATTAGGGGCAAAAAAAAAAAAATATAAAACATTAAAACAATTAGTACGTACCTGAAATATTAAAAGGTGAGAAGACATGTATTTTGGGGAGAGAGAGTACTAGTCAAATCAGTAATTCTGCAAAAACAAAACAAATGCAAAAGAGTCAATGACATTACACAAAAAATTATATCTGATATAATTTTAAATTGACAAAGTAACAACATATGACATTTACTAATAATACATAATTACTGATGAGTTTGAATTTGAGCCCGATAGTGCAATGCATTAGTCTCGCACAAAACAAAACAAAACAAATGCAAAACAGTCCCAATATTTATTACACAAAAAATAAACTCAACTATTGATATGAAAAAAAGCACAACATAGGCGTTGTATAATAATATCTATTAACTTGAGTTTGGAATTGAACCCGGGAAACTTCAAAAGCTCAAGTTAATTAGGGCAAAAAACACATATAAAATTTAAAAACATTATTACGTACCTTAATATTTTAAAGGTGTCCGGAGACATGTATTTTGGGAGCCCTTAGTCAAAACAATATAATTCTCAGCAAAACACAACAAATTCAAAAAGAGTCAATACACCTTACGGTAAACAATTCAATCAGTTATATACTTTGAAATTTGAGCAAAGTAACATATGACATTTATTAATAATACTAATTACCTTGAGTTTTTGAAGTTGAACCCAATAGTCATAGCATTAGTACCCTTTCGCAACAAAACAAACAAAATGGCAAACATTCATAATATTTATTAACACAAAAATCAACCCAACATAATTTGATATAGACAAAGCACAACATAAGGCATTGTATAATAATACCTAATTAACTTGAGGTTTAAATTAAACCCGGGGAATTTCATGTTCAAGTTAATTAGGGCAAAAAAATATATATAAAACATAAAATAATTACTACGTACCTCAATATTTAAATGTGAGAAGACATGTATTTTCGGAGTACTTAGTCAAAATCATTAATTCTCGCAAAACACAACAAATGCAAAAGAGTCAATACACAATACGCATAAAATTCAAATCAGTATATAATTTGATATAGACAAAGCACAACATAAAACGTTGTATAATAATACCTAATTAACTTGAGTTTGAAATTGAACCCGGGGAACTTCAAGTTCAAGTTAATTAAGGCAAAAAAAACATATAAAATTTAAAACAATTATTACGTACCTTAATATTTGAAGGTGCGGAGACATGTATTTTGGGAGTACTTAGTCAAAATCATTAATTCTCAGCGCAAAAACACAACAATGAAAAAGAGTCAATTACACATTACGTAAAAATTTCAAATCACGTATATAATTTGAATTGGACCAAGTACAACATATGAATTTATTAAAATTACCAATTACCTTGAGTTTGAAATGACCCAATAGTCAATAGCATAGAAAAAAAAATACTCGCAAAACAAAAAAAACAAAACAAAGGCAAAAGTCAATATATGTTATTACACAAAAAATTAACCTCACTAATTTGATTAAGACAAAGCACACAATAAGGCATGTATAATAAACCTAATTAACTTGAGGTTTAAATAAACCCGGGAATTTCCGTTCAAGTTAATTAGGGCAAAAAAAATATATATATAAAACATAAAATAATTACCTATGTACATCAATATTTAAATGTGCGAACATGTATTTTCGGAGACTTAGGTCAAAAATCATTAATTCGCGAAAAACACACAATGCCAAGAGTCAATACACAATACGCACTAAATTCAAATCAGTATTAATTGTGAGATAGACAAAGCAAACACATAAAACGTGTATAAAATACCATTAACTTGAGTTTGAAATGAACCCGGGAACTCAAGTTTCAAGTAATTAAGGCAAAAAAAACATATTAAACTTAAAACCAATTATACGTACCTTAATTTAAAGGTGGGAGACATGTATTTGGGAGTACTTAGTCAAAATCATTAAGTCTCGCAAAACAAAACAAGCCAAAAGAGTTAATACACAGTACTCAAAAATTCAAATCTGTATCATTTTGAATTGACAAAGTACAACATATGACCATTACTAATAATACCTAATTACCGTGAGTTTGAAGTGAGCCCGATAGTCAATAGCATTATACTCGCCACAATAAAACAAAACAAATGCAAACAGTCAATATCGATGTTACACAAAAAACTAAACTCAACATAATTGATGATAGGACAAGCACACATAAGCATGATAATATACCTAATTAACTGAGTTTGAAATTGAACCGGAGAACTTAAAGTTCAAGTTAATAGGCAAAAAAAAATATATAAAATTTAAACAATTATTACGTACCTAAATATTAAGGTGCGGAGACATGTATTAGGGAGTACTTATCAAAATCATTAATTCTCGCAAAACATACAAATTTAAAAAAGAGTCAATACACATTACGCAAAATTCCAAATCAGTATATAATTGAAATTGACAAGCTACAACATATGACATTACTAATAATACCTAATTTACTGTGCTTGAAGTTGACACAATAGTCAATAGTATTAGCACCGCAAAACAAAAAAAAAAACAAATGAAAAGCAAACAATATATATTTATTAACACAAAAACTAAACTCAACATAAATTGATCTAGGACAAAGCACAACCTAAGGCATGTATAATAAAACTAATTAACTTGAGTTGAAATTAAAACTAGGGAACTTCATGTCAAGTTAATTAGGGCAAAAAAAAAACATGTAAAACTTAAAACAATTATTACGTACCTGAATATTTAAAGGTGAGAAGACATTTGGAGTACTTAGTCAAAATCATTAATTCTCGCAAAACACGACAAATGCAAAATAATCAATACACATTACTCAAAAATTCATATCTGTATAATTTTAAAATGACAAAGTACAACATATGACATTTACTAATAATACCTAATTACTGTGAGTTTGAATTTGAGCTCGATAGTCAATAACATTGTGACTCGCAAAACAAAAACAAAAAAAATGCAAAAAGTCAATATATATTATTACACACAAATAAATAACACACATATTTTTGAATATAGACAAAGCCAACATAAAACGTTGATAATAATATAATTAAACTTGAGTTTGAAATTGAACCCCGGGGACCGTTCAAGCTCAAGTAATTAGGGACAAAAAAATATATAAAATTTAAAACAAATTATTGTACCTCAATATTTAAAGTGGCGGAGAATGTATTTGGGGTACGTGTCAAATCATGAATTCTCGCAAAGCATAACAAAATAAAAAAGAGTCAATTACTCATTACGCAAAAATTCAAAATAGTATATAATTTGAAATTGGACAAAGTTACCATATAGACATTACTAGTAATACCTAATTACCTTGTGCTTGAAAAGTTCAACCCAATAGTCAATAGTATTAGCACTCGCCAAAACAAAAACCAAAACAAATGCAAAAGAGTATATATACGATTACACAAAAAATAACCAAACAAATTTGATACAGAGAAAAACACAACAAAGACATTGTATAAGATACAATTAACTTGAGTTAAATGAACGGGGAATTCATGTTTCAGTTAATAGGGCAAAAAACAACATGTAAAACTTAAAACAATATTACGTACCTGAATATTTAAAGGTGAGAAGAATGAGTACTTAGTCAAAATCATTATTCTCGCAAAAACACACCAAAGACAAATAATCAATAAACATTACTCAAAAAAATTCATATCTGTATAATTTTAAATTGACAAAGTACAACAGATGACATTTACTAATAATACCTAATTACGGGAGTTTGAATTTGAGCTCGATAGTCAACTAACATTAGTACCGCCAAAACAAAACAAAAAAAACAATTGCCAAACAGTCAATATATATTATACCAAAAAAAAACTAACCTATTTTGATATAGAAAAGCACACATAAAAGTTATATAAGAATACCTAATTAAAATTGAGTTTTGAAATTAAACCGCGGGACTTCAAGACTAAGTTAATTAGGGCCAAAAAAATATATAAAAGTTTAAAAACAATATTACGTCCTAATTTAAAGGGCGGCGAAATGTATTTTGGGAGCATAGTCAAAACATAATTCGCGAAAACACAACAAATGCAAAAGAGTTAATACACATACTTAAAAATCAAATCAGTATATAATTTGAAATTGACAAAGTACAACTATGACATTTACTAATAATACCTAATTACCTTGAGCTTGAAGTTGAACTCAATAGTCAATAGCATTAGTACTCGCAAAACAAAACAAACCAAATGCAAAATGTCAGATATATATTACACAAAAAATCAACTCAACATAATTGATATAGACAAAGCAACAACATAAGGCATTGTATATAATAATACCTAATAACGTGAGGTTTAAAATTGAACCCGGAGATTCATTTTCAAGTTAATTAGGGCAAAAAAAAAATATATAAAATAGAAAACATTTTACGTACTCAATATTAAAATGTGAGAAGACATGTATTTCGAGTACTTAGGTCAAAATCATAATTCCGCAAAACACCAAACAAATGACAAAAGAGTCAATACACAATACGCAAAAATTCAATCAGTTATAGTATTTGATATAGACAGCAAACATAAAAAGTTGTATAATAATGAACATAATTAACTGAGTTGAAAGTGAATCCGGTGACTTCAAGTTCAAGTTAATAAGGCAAAAAAAAACATCTAAAATTAAAAACAATTATTACGTACCTCAATATTTAAAGGTGCGGAGACATGTATTTTGGGAGTACTTAGTCAAAATCATTAATCTCGCAAACACAAACAAATGCAAGAGTTAATAACATTACTCAAAATTCAAATTGTATTCATTTTAATTGACAAAGTGCAACATATGACATTTACTAATAATAACTATTACTCGGGAGTTTGAGTTGAGCCCGATAGTCACTAGTATCTGCTACTCGCAAAACAAACCAACAATGACAAACAGTAATATATATGTTACACAAAAACTAAACTCAATCACTTGATATAGACAAAGCACAACATAAGGCAGTGTATAATAATACCATAATTAAACATTGAGTTGAAATTGAACCCGGACAACTTCAAGTTCAAGTTAATTAGGGCCAAAAAAATATAAAAATTGAAAACAATATACGTACCTAAATTTAAAGGCGGAGACATGTATTTTGGGAGTTACTTAAGTCAAAATCATTAATTCTCGCAAAGCATAACAAATAAAAAGAGTCATAACACATTACGCAAAATTCAAACAGTATATAATTTGAAATTGACAAAGTAAACATATGACATTACTAGTAATACCTAATTACCTTGTGCTTGAAGTTGAACCCAATAGTCAATAGTATAGCAATGCAAAAACAAAACAAAACAAATGCAAAATAGTCAATATATACTATTAACACAAAAAATCAACCAACATAATTTGTATAGACAAAGCCCAACATAAGGCATTGTATATAATACCTAATTAACTGAGTTTGAAATTGAAACTAGGGAACTTCATGTTTTCAAGTTAATTAGGGGCAAAACAAACATGTAAAAGTTAAAACAATTATTTACGTACCTGAATATTTAAAGGTTGAGAAACATTTGGAGTACTTAGTTCTAAATCGTTAATTCTCGCAAACACGACAAATTCTAAATATCAATACACATTACTCAAAAATTCATACTGTATAATTTTAAAATGACAAAGTACAACATATGACATTTACTAATATACCTAATTACTGTGAGTTTTGAATTTGAGCTCGATAGTCAATAACATTAGTACCTCGCAAAACAAAACAAACAATGCCAAACAGTCATATATAGTATTACAACACAAAAAATAAACTCAACATATTTTTGGGGATATAGACAAAGCACAACATAAAAACTTTATAATAATACTAATTAACTTGATTTTTGATATTGAACCCGTTTACCTTCAAGCTCAAGTAATTAGGGCACAAATATCTCTAAAATTTAAACAGCATTATTACTTCGCAATATTTAAAGGTGCGGAATACATGTAATTTTGTAGTACTTAGTCAAAATCATTAATTCTCGCAAAGCCATAACAAATAAAAAAGAGTCAATACTCATTACGCAAATTCAAAATAGTATATAATTTGAAATTGACAAAGTACTAATATATGACAATTTTACTAAGTAATACCTAATTAAACTTGTGCTTGAAGTTCCACCCAATGTCAATAGTATTAGCACTCCCGCAAAACAAAACAAACAATGCAAATCGTCAATTATATACTATTACAACCAAAAATCACCAACATAATTTGATACATCAGAGAAACACACATAAGACATTGTATAATACTACCTATTAACGTGAGTTTTGAATTGAACCCGGGAATTTCATGTTCAAGTTAATTAGGGCAAAAAAAACATTTAAAACTTAAAAACTTATTACGTCCTGAATTTTAAGGTGAGAAGACATTTGATTACTTGAGTCAAATCATTAATTTTCTCAGCAAACACAACAAATGACAAATAATCCATAAACATTACTACAAAATGCATATCTTATAATTTTATAAATTGACAAAGTACAAACATTGACATTTACTAATAATACACTACTTAACTGTGAGTTTTGAATTTAGCTCGTGTCAATAACTTGTACTCACTCGCAAACAAAACAAAACAAATTGCAAACATCAAATATATTATTACACAAAAAATAAACTCACATATTTTTTGATATAGACAAAGCACAACATAAAACGATTGTATAATAATAACAATTAACTTGAGTTTGAAATTAAACCCGGGGAACTTCAGCTCAAGTTAATTAGGGCACAACCAATATATAAAATTTAAACAATTATTACGTACCTTAATATTTAAAGGTGCGGAGACATGTTATTTTGGAAGCACTTAGTCAAAATCATTAATTCTCGCAAAACACACACAACAAATGCAAAAAGAGTTCATCACATTACTTAAAAATTCAAATCAGTATATATTTGGAAAATTGACAGTACAACATATGACATTTACTAATAATCCCTAATTACCTTGAGCTCGAAGTTTTTGGGGGGGGAAAAAAAAAACAAAACTCAATAGTCAATAGCCTTTAGTACTCGCAAAACCACAAACCAATGCAAAATAGTCAATATATATTATTACAACCAAAATCAACCACATAAATTTGATATGACAAAGCAAACATAAGGGCATTGTATAATAATACCTAATTTAACCTTGAGGGTTTAAATTGAACCCGAGATTTCATTTTCAAGTTAATTAGGGCAAAAAAAAAATATATAAAATAATAAAACAATTATTACGTACCTAATATTAAAATGTGAGAAGACATGTATTTTCGGAGTACTTAGTCAAATCAATTAATTCTCGCAAAAACAACAAATGCAAAAGAGTCACTACAAATCCGCAAAATTCAAATCAGTATATAATTGATATAGACAAGCACAACATAAACGTTGTATAATAATACCAATAACTTGGTTTGAAATGAATCCGGGTAACTTCAGTTCAAGTTAATTAAGGCAAAAAAAAAAAACATATAATTAAAACAATTATTAACGTACCTCAATATTTTAAAGGGCGGAGGGGGAGGGACATTTTTTTGGGATACTTATTCCATCATTAATTCTCGCAAAACACACAAATGCAAAAGAGTATACCATACTCAAAAATTCAATCTGTATCATTTTAAATTGACAAGTGCAACATATGACATTTACTATAATACCTAATTCCCAGTGAGTTTTAAAGTTGAGCCCGATAGTCAACTAGTATTATTACTCGCAAACAAAACAAAACAAATGCAACACATCAATATATATTGTTACCAAAACTAAACTCACATACTGGATATAACAAAGCACAACATAATGCAGTGTATATATAATACCTAATTAAACTTGAGTTTGAAATTGAACCCCGGACACTAAGTTCAATTAATTAGGGGCAAAAAAAATATGAAAATTTAAACAATTATTATCGTACCTAAATAGTTTAAAGGTTGCGGAGACATGTTTTTTGGGAGTACTTATCACAATCATCATTCTCCTCGCAAAGCAGAACAATAAAAAAGAGTCAATACACATTACGCAAAAATTCACATCAGTGATATATTTGAAATTGACAAGACAACATATATAACATTTACTAGTCTCACCTATTACCTTGTGCTTGAAGTTGAACCCCATATCAATAGTATTAGCACTCGGCCCCCCAAAAAAAAAAAACAAAACAAAACAATGCAAAATAGTCAAGATATACTATTACACAAAAAATCAACCAAACATAATTTGTACACGAAACAACACAACATAAAGACCTTGTAATATATACCTAATTAACTTGAGTTTGAAATTGAACCGGGGAATTTCACTGTTCCAAGTTAATAGGGCAAAAAAAAAACATGTAAAACTTAACACATTATTACGTACCTGAAGATTGTAAGGTGAGTAAAACATTTGGCGTACTAGTCAAAATTATTAATTCTCCCGCAGAAACCCACAAATGCAAAAGATTTAATACCATTACTTAAAAATCAATCAGTAGATAATTTTTAAATTGACACAAGTACAAAACATATGACATTTAATAACTATAATCGCCTAATTAACTGTGAGTTTGAATTTGAGCTCGATAGTCAATAACATTATAATCTCGCAAAACAAGACAACAATGCAAAACAGCAATAATATATATTACAACAAAAATAAACTTCAACTATTGTTTGATATAGACAAGCACCCATAAGACATTGTAATAGAGTAATCCTAATTAAGCTTGAGTTTGAAAATGAACCCGGGAATTGGTCAAGTTTCAAGTTAATTAGGGCAAAAAAAAAACTGTATAACTTAAAACAATTATTACGTACCTGAATATTTAAAGGTGAGAAGACATTTTGGGTACTTAGTCAAAATCTTAATCCAAATTCTCGCAAAACACACAATGGATCAAATAATCAATAACTTCCTCAAAAATTCATACCTATATAATTTTTAAATTGGACAAAGTACACATATGACATTTCTAATAATACCTATTACTGTGAGTTTGAATTGAGCTCGCTTAGTCCCTAACATTAGATACTCGCAAAAACAAAACAAAAACAATTGCCAAACATTCCTATATAGGTTATACCAAAATAACTCAACATATTTTTTGATAATAGACAAATCACAACATAAAACGTTGATAAATCATACCTAATTACTTGAGTTTGAAATTAAACCCGGGTACTTCAAGCTCAGTTAATTAGGGCAAAAAAAATATATAAAATTTAAAACAATTATTGACGTACCTTATATTTAAAGTGCGGAGACATGTAGATTTTGGGAGCACTTAGTCCAAAATCATTAAGTCTCGCAAACGACATAAATTGCAAAATAGTTACTACACATTACTTAAAAATTCAAATCAGTATATATTGAATTGACACAGTCCAACATATGACCTTTTACTAATATCCCTAATTACCTTGAGCGTGAAGTTGAACTCATAGTCATAGCATTAGTACTTCGCAAAACAAAACAAAACAATGCAAAATAGTCATATATATTAGTACACAAAAAATCAACTCAAAGCATAATTTTGAATAGACGAAGCACAACATAAGGCATTGTATAATAATACCTAATTAACTTGAGATGTAAATTGAACCGGGGCCTTTTCCATTGTTCAAGTTAATTAGGGCAAAAAAAAATATGATAAAAATATAAAACAATTTTACGTAACATCAATATTTAATGTGAGAAGACATTTATTTTTCGGAGTACTTAGTCAAAATCATTAATTCTCCGCAGAACACAACGTGCAAAAGAGTTCAATCCACAATACGACAAAAATTCAATTAGTATATAATTTGTATAGACAAAATCACAACAAAAAGTTGTATAATAATACCTAATTAACTTGAGTTTGAAATAACCCGGGGAACTTCAAGTTTCAAAGTAATAAGGCAAAAACAACATATAAAAAATTTTAAAACAATTATTAAGCGTCCTCAATAGTTTAAAAGGTGGCGGAAGACCTTGTATTTTGGGAGTACTTCGTCAAAATCTTATTCTCGCAAAACACAACAAATACAAAGAGTCAATTCAGCATTACGCACAAAGTAAATCGGTATAGCAATTTGAAATTGACAAGTACAACATATGACATTTACTAATAATTACCATAATACTTGAGCTTGAAGTGATGAACCCCAATAGTCCAATAGCATTGTAGTACTTCGCAAAACAAAAAAAACAAATGCCAAAACAGTCATATTATTATTACACCAAAAGATAAACTCAACATAATTGTGATATAGACAAGTACAGACATAAAACGTTGTATAATAATACTCTAATTAACGTTGGTTTTTGAAATTTAGACCACGGGGAACTTCAAGTCACGTTAATTAGGCAAAAAAACATTTAAATTTAAAACAATTATTACGTACTTCTATTTAAAAGGTGCGTGAGACATTTATTTTTGGGAGCACTTAGTCCAATCATTACTTCTTTCGCAAAACACAAACACATGCAAAGAGTCCAATACCATTACTTAAAAATTCAAATCAGTAATATAATTTGACAATTGACAAATGTACCACCTATGACATTTACTAATATAACCTAATTACCTTGAGCTTGAAGTTGAACCCAATAGTTCAATAGCATTAGTAATCGCAAAACAAAAACACAACAAATGCAGAAGCAACCAATATATATTATTACCAAACCTAACTCAACATAACTGATATAGACCAAAGCACACATAAGGGCATGTATAATAATCCCTACTTAACTGAGTTTGAAATTGTGAAACGTGTGGGAACATTCCTGTTCAATTACTTAGGGCAAAAGAAATATATAACTTAAAACAATTATTGCGACCTGAATAATTTAAAGGTGGAAACATGTTTTTTGGGATACTAGTCAAAATCATTAATTCTCTGGCAAACACAACAAATGCAAAAGATTCAATGCACATTACACAAAATTCATATCTGTAATATTTTAAATGACAAAGTACAACATTGACATGTTCTAATATAGCCTATTAGCTGGGAGTTTTGAATTTGAGCCCGATAGTCAATAGCATTAGTACCGCAAACAAAACAAAACAAATGCAAAACTGTCATATATATTTTACACAAAAAATAAACTCAACATAATTGTATAGACAAAGTACACATAAAACTTGTATAATATCCTAATTAACATTGATTTGAAATTGGAACCCTGAGAACTAAGCTCAAGTTATTTAGGCACAAAAAACATATAAAATTTAAAAAACATTATTAAGTACCTTAATTTTAAAGGTGCGGAGACAGGTATTTTTGGAGCAATTAGTCAAAATCATTAATTCTCGCAAAACACAACCAAATGCCCAAGAGTCAGTACCATTACGTAAAAATTCAAATCAGTATATATTTGAAATTGACAAAGTACAACATATGACATTTACTATAATAAACCTAAAAAAAATAACTTGAGCTTGAAGTTGAACCCAATGTCAATAGCATTAGTACTCGCAAAACAAACAAACAAATTGCCCCGCAAGCAACCATATATATTATTACACAAAAACTAAACTCAACATAACTGATATAACAAGCACCAAACATAAGGCATTGTATAATAATACCTAATTACTTGATTTTGAAATGGGAACGGGGAACTTCATGTTCCAGTTGTTTTAGGGCAAAAGCAATATATAAAACTTAAAACCATTATTACGTACCTGAATATTTAAAGGTGAGATACATGTATTTTTGGAGTACTTAGTCAAAATCATTAATTCTCGCAACACAACAAATGCAAAGAAGTTCAATGCCCATTACACAAAATTCATATCTTTATAATTTTTAAATTGACAAAGTACAACTTATGACATTTACTAATAATACTAATTACTGTGAGTTGAAAGTTGACCGTAGTCAATGAATTAGTAACTCGCAAACCAAACCCAAAACAAATGCAAAACAGTCATATATCAAAAAAAAAAAAAAAAATTTATACAACAAAAAATCAACTCAACATAATTTTGATTATAGACAAAGTATAACATAAGCTTGTTAATATACCTACTTAACTTGAATTTTGAAATTGAACCCGGGAACTTTCAAGTTCAAGTTAATTAGGACAAAAAAAACATATAAAAAAATTTAAAAAAACAATTATTACGTACGCACCAATATTTAAAGGTGCGGAGACCATTTATTTTGGGAGTACTTAGTCAAAATCATTAATTCTTCTCGCAAAACCCAACAAATGAAAAGAGTCAATACACATGACGCAAAAAATTCAAATAAGTATAATTTTAAATTGAGAAGTACAACATAGGCATTTACTAATAATACTAATTACCGTGGAGTTGAAGTTGAGCCCGATATTCAATAGAATTAGTACTCGCAACCAAACCAAAACAAATGCAAAACATTCAATATATTTATTACACAAAAAATCACTCACAAATTTGATATAGACAAAGTAGAACAATAAGGCATTGTAT
>VIGQ01000603.1:22500-25000 GCA_009663005.1 Actinidia chinensis | reverse complement strand
AATCATTAAAATAGCACGACTAACAAATTCTCTGTTTTTCTTTTTCTTTTGGAATTCTGTGGTATGCCGAATCAATTTTATCAACACCCATAAATGAAAAATTGCAAAAATTTAAATCATTAAAGTAGCACGGCTAATAAATTCTCTGTTTTTCTTTTGTCTTTGCAGTATGTGTATGCCGAATCAATTTTATCAACACCCATAAATGAAAAATTGCAAAAATTTAAATCATTAAAGTAGCACGGCTAATAAATTCTCTGTTTTTCTTTTTCTTTTTGGCAGAAGTAAAAAGTTACTGTATTAGATTATTACTATAGAATATTTGATGTTTTTCAAATGCTCGCAAACATCCCTTGTTTTTAAACATTAGCATAAACAAGGGTTTTCAACCACCTGAGCTAAAGTCCATATATTAACAAGTAAAAATTTGAAAAGTGATTTTTACACTTTACAATTTGTAAAGTTCTGTACTTTAAAGTATGGAGTGCAGAAATCAACACACCATTATGGATTGATTTCTGCACTTCTCCTTTGGAGTTAAAAATCAAAATATAAAGTGCAAAAATCATTACCTAAATTTGTATCTGACTGTTAATGAATTCCCCCAAATTATTTTTTCCTGAACAGAATAGATTTTCTGTTCCACCACTAGCTAGATACCCAACAAGTCCAACCATCAATCCTACAAAAAGCCTTTGCATTCATGGGTTCCTTTGTCCTTTCCCAAGCGTAGTGGAGTTGTTGCCACAAACCGAGGAGGTTGTTTCCTTTTTCTTTTCTCTTTTACTTTATTAATTAATAATATTTTTTTTGTTATTGCCAAAAAAAAAAATGGTTTTGAGCAGAACAAGGTAAGTGGTCAAAGTAAGATTTGGGATTGGGAGGTGAAGGTACTGCCATAAGGCACAGTGTTTGGTGGGGTCGTAGTAGTAGTTCATGTGCGTGCATTGTTTTGAAGGCACCAAGATCACACGGTTGGCCACTTGGTCCAGGCTTCTTTGTTTAATTTGCCTTTTGATTTCTTTAACTTTTAGAAATATATAGATAGATAGATATATGTGTATGTTGATGATCAATATTTACTGAAGTATGCACTATGTGTCATTTTGTTTTTAAAGTTTTTAAGTTTGTGAATTTCGTTTTTTTTAACGTTTTGAAATTGAATCAAATCACTGGAATTTCAAATGACAGTACAAATCGTCAAACAGAAATATTCAATGTTATACACTCGTATTTCTAAAATATTTATCATGTGTCAGTTTAGTATCTAAAATATTGATTTTGTACAAATCGTCAAATGGAAATATTCAACGTTATACGCTCGTGATTTTTAAAATATTTATCATGTGTCAGTGTGGTATCTAAAATATTGATTTTGTCAATTTCATTGCAAAACATTACAAGGTTCTGTTTGAACGGGCTTATTAAGAATGATTTGTTACCTAATAGTAGTTGCAGCAGTCTCGCCTAAGTATTTAAATGGTTTAGAAATTCTCTCCAAATTATTTGAACAGTGGAATAATGAGACAAAGGATCACATTTTTGTTTCAAAATTTTTATAATCCAAACGAGTTTCCCTACAACGCTTAAGGATTGAGTTAACAAAATTCAAAATTTCAGAACTAAAATGATACGAAACACACACACATATACATAAAACATATATATATATATCTTAATTTTAGCGACATTGTTATATAATACAAATGTTCTGTTAGCAATTAACATTATATATATATATATATATATTATATATATTATATTATATATATATATAAATTTTAGCGACCATTGTTATTTTAGCGACCATTGTTATATATACAAATGTTTTCTGTTAGCAATTAACATTACAGAAATGGACCTACTTGGTATGCGTTGAACTTTGGAAAGATCACTTCTGCGGCTTCGTGTCTTGCATGGGCCATCTTGTAGTTTAATATATTTGTATTTGGGTGTTCTTTAATTAGGATTAGTTTTTTTAATCCTTCATCTATCCCTTCTTATCACTCTCCTCTTTCTTGAACCATGAAATACTCCTCTCTCTCTCTCCTCTCTTTGTGTGTGTGTGAAAAAACATACTCGCAGTTTAAATGATCTGGAATTGGCCAACAAAAATGGTGACTTGAAATGTTTATTGGATGTTGTTGGTAATTGCTTAATTTTTATTTTTGTTTAATTTATAAATCATTTTTTTTTATTTGTATTGTAAAAAATAAATGAAAACAAGTGCAAAATTGCTTCTACTAGTTTTGAAATAGTGAAAACAAGAAAAAAAAAATTTTATTTTTTTTACAAAACTTTTCATCCAAATTTTTCCCAGGGCCCCGCCCAACCGCCGCCCAACTCAAAAAAGAAACCCCCCAAGCCCCCGCTCGCGCCCCCAACCCGCCCGCCCTCCCCGCAACTCCCCCTCCCCCCCCCCCGGCCCCCCCCCCCCCACCTCACCTCACCGCTGCAACCGTCCCTCCTCCTCCCCCGCACCACCTTTTTTACACACCTC
>VIGQ01000603.1:15000-17500 GCA_009663005.1 Actinidia chinensis | reverse complement strand
TGTTTGTTAATTGATCATAACGCACATGGTTAATGTGCCAAGGGAGGAGTACTCAAAACTACGAAATAAATACTTGAATAGAACTAGCCAACTAACCTATAAGGTAAAGGGAAACTAGGAAAGCAACGGGAAAGTGTTTGTCCAAACATTCATTTATTGTTTATAAATGTGAACCAAAACTACAGTGAAATCTAGCTAATTTCTAATTTCTCTTTTTTTTTTAAAAAAAAAATGGGTCTCAATAAAACGTTATTCAGTTATTAAAAAAATTCAAACACAATGTAAGCTTCCTATAATTTCTACCTAGATACGGTTTATTCCAACCTTAAAAAATTCTTCCAAACTAACCTCCTGTACTATGGCTGAATACTAGATCTAGGAAATATTTATTCGAACCGAGGACTTGTTGGCTAAAACCCACGCGTTACTTGTAGTCTGGTTTGACTAATCTCTCTCGCCGTTAGGCACTAAGGTGCCCTATTGCTATGCCATTTTATCGAATTGACAAATTGACCCTGTTTCGATTCACCAATTAATGGTCTCACCCATGTACAATTTTGTCATTTATCAAAATTCTCCCGGCCAAATCCAAGTTCCCTCCCACAAGGCACCTGCCGTAACCAGAATGGAGACGAGCCTATCATTCAGCGCTTGGCTTGCCCATCCCAAATACATAAATCCAGCCCGCTCGGCTAACAGCGAGAGACCCCACGGACAATCCACCGCCACGCCCACTATCAGCTAGAGCACTTTTAACTTCAAAAGAAGTAAAAGTATATTACTATCCAGAGGACAATTCTGATAATTGATAAAAGTATTAAGAAATGTATTTTATCTTTGCGTGATAAAAACATAAAGTACAGTATAAAAACTATTACCCTGAATAGATGTCTTCATAATCATGTCCTATTTTGGGATACTTAATTTAACAGATTTGAGATTCGAGTTTTTCAATTTTGGTAAAAGAATTTTACAGGTTATTTATTTTAACATTTTGTCATGTTCTTTTGACTAAATACAATTTTTTAAAGAATTTGAAGGAAACCTATAAGGAAAAAAGAAAATTTCATTTTAACTAACAAAAATGAGCTATTTTTTTCTTTTTTGATTTGTTCAGAAGATTTGATTAAATTATTATATTTTAAGTAGAACGATCGAAAACATTCATAAAAACTAAAAGACTTAAAACTAAAAAAGCTGCTAAATTTGTTGGGCCTCAGTCAAAATGTATTTTGATTTTCATATTTTTCTTCATTTCTTGATCATGAATTATTTTATGAGGATTACAAGGGCTACGAAATGAACTCGAAACAAACACCTTCTCGCACATCCTCCCCCCCTTAATTATCTCCCGCATCAAGCTCCACTAAACACCTTAAGCGGCGCCACCACCCGGGGGACCCACCCGGGACCCGACCCTCCGTCAAAACGCCGTCCAACTGCTCTCACCGCATCTCGTGCACGTCCGTCCCGTCAGCAACAGAACCGTCCATCACCTTCCTCTCCCCTCCGCCAGATCCTCACCGTCCGATCCGTGGACCCACGCCACTGACCACATCCGACGACGTGATCAAACACAGTACGCCTCGTGGGCCCTCTCAGTGCGCACCGTTCACCACCATAATTATTCGCGCTGCCTCCTCTCTCCCATACCGAGATGACCGGTCCAACACGCGCCGGAGAACACAGCGCCGTCCCGTCGCCGTTCCCGCCAGCGCATTAACCGCTGATTTATTTATGCTTCTCCAACGCGCTATCATCGTATTTTCTCTCTCCAGCGGTCCGGCCCCAACCTTGATCCGACGGTCCCGCGGAGGCGTGTAGATCGTGCCGTCCGATGGAAACCACAACACGTTAAATTGCATCGTCGTGGTGGCTTTGATCGATTTTAAACGCATCGAAATTCGGGTACGCTCCAAATCTTCAAGCAACTTGTCCCCGAAACAGAGCAAATCAGATTGTTAGCGACGGCGAGTCCGAAACGGCGTCCGTGGTGTTTCGAATCCAGAGCCCGTTTCCCCTGTGCCGGTCTGATTTTGGGACGGTGATTCTTCGGAAGATCAAATGGGCGGAAGTAAATCCGTGACGGTGGGGGAGCTGGCTACGAGTGTGACGTTTTTGGTTTGCCAATAATTTCCACACGCGGATTTTGCAATCCTGATGCGCCGTGAGGACTTTTTCCGTTTCAGAAAGTGACGGACTTAACGGAACCGGATGAGGATCTTTTCGTAAACGTGTCGACGACGCGCGTAACTATTTTCATCGAAGTGACGGTTGATTTCATTACCGGGGCGGCGTTAAGGAGGTTATGGTGGAGGGCGAGGGCGTTGACGGTGCGGAGGTCGGGGTTTTGATGGAGGCGAGGGGTGGTGTTGGGAGAGAGAGGAGAGAGAGAGTGTTAGGGGTTTTGGTCGGGGAGAGTTTCTGGAGGGAGGGACAGATGGCAGCGTTTTGGAGTGAGACGTGCTTTGGAGCTGCTACTTACTCGCGGTGTCTTGAG
>VIGQ01001731.1:7500-31371 GCA_009663005.1 Actinidia chinensis | reverse complement strand
TGGTGAGACTTTATTTGACACCCAACTATACAAATTAGACAAAAAGACTAAGCCGTAAATCTAGAGACATCTCATGGCCTGAAAATATCTTTTGTTCTGATCTCTCCACAACATCCATGAGGCAAAATGGCCTAGCATCCAAGCTTCCTTCTTTGTCTCCCAATCTTGTCCAAGCGGCACTCCCTCCAGCTCCCCATCCCTTGCACAACTACATGGTGATGGATAGTTAATGAAGAAGGTGGAAAACCTATTCCCCTTGTTGCCTTTTCCATACCAACGAATTCACCAAAAACTGTGCCTTCTGATGAGATGCCGATGGTCAGGGTCTTCTTGTGAGTCGTCACATCCCACCACACACCCAAATTAACTTTAGCGGGAAGCCCCCACCCTCAAATGCTCCTTCAAGACAAGTCTCCCTCGAACTCCCTTTTATGCTTGATGGAATGAAACTTATTAAAACTTCCCCTCCAGCCCTCCCCCTCCATCTCATATTGTCTTCCCCCGCTCCGACACTGAGGAAGCCACATACAACAGAGATAGCAGACCAAAGAGCGGTCCCAACTCCCTCCTGAGGAGCATCCTCATCCATAGTCTAAAAAAACAAAGAGGCCCTTTCACCTTGACTCACATATTACCATTGATGCCTCCCTATTCAAAGTCATCTGAAAGGTTGTTTGGATAAGCCACTATCTAGCTTCTCTTCCTTGCAACACTATGCCTCTAGAACTTCACCCATCTCCCTTCCCCTCTTTAAAGCTTACACGCTTCGAGAACTCCTCTCACACCAACCAAATACCCTGTCACAACCCTACAATGAGGACAGACACCTCCGCATACTCATCCCCTAACTAGTACCATCTTATTCAACACCACTCTTCTCGCAACTTAAACCTGCCCACAATGCCTTGTTGAAAATCTCAAAAATTCTCACACCATGCAGGTTTCAAATTGGTCTACGCACTGTATCTCAATCAACAAGATGGTACTTAATCTCCTCTCATAAACAATGCCACCCCATAAAAAGTCCCTCAGAAAATTCTCCAAACCCCCCCTTGGTGACCAACACTGGATATACTGTGAACAAATGTAAAATAAGTCTGCCGCATAATGACAAGTACTGCCTATTCCAACCTGACATCTTCCTCTTAAGCCTCTCCATCACGCCATCTATTTACGAGTATACCTCAGGTGGGGGTGCCATTTGGTTCTGTGAATGACACCTGCATTTGCTGACTGGAAATAGGCCATGAAATTGCTAATAGGGAATTCACATATAATTTCCAAATAGGAATTTAAAGTTGAGAGTCTCGTGAATCACATAAATTGGCTACATGCTCTTAAGACTGGACATCAGTGGAGCAACTTCAAGTGTCTTTACATGTGATAGTATGCCACATAAAATGGTGTTCATCACCTATGTGCTTTGCCTTGCCTCTAATTACAACTTAGGTTCCTTTGGATAGATGTGAATTCCAAACCAAAGCTCCAACTCAACATGCCTAAATCTATATTGCAAACTCCAGATCTAAATATAAGCTATTCTCATGGAATAATAATGGAAAATCCCTTGCATTTGAAATCCATATCTTCCAAATGGAGCCTTAAGATGTTGGAGATGGATTGCTTTTACTAGCCAATTTACATTTGCAAATTTACCTCGGAGCCATAATGTCTGGTTGGTTTATTTCGTACTTTCTTGGAATATAACAGGTACTGTAGAATTTGAACAAGCTAAACCACTAGGGCCCATGTCTAGTGGCCGGCCATCCAAGACTGATATTTCCCACTGCCCAGCGTACTGTGGTGGCCCTCGAGGTTTTAATGCCGTCTGGAATAAGTTCCTCTGATTATATTTTTTATTCTTTCTGATAGGCCTTTCTGTTGGTCGCAGTGGGCTTTCATATAATATTAAATCCTCATTGAAACCTTTGGCTGTAATTTGTCCCCTTCCAGATTTTTGCCACAGTTGCTTTATTACTTTGGCGTGAAAAATGACGTGTATTCTCTAGATTTGGGCCTATTGTCGTCTATGCATGCAAAGCCTTCTTGTGAGGGAAGTGAGCCGTACAAAGAGGAATTTGGTTGGGTCAACTTGCTTCTCAATCTGCTCCAGTACTTTTGACGATATGGTTTGGTTTTGTGAACAAGTTCAAAATCCGTCATAAGTTTGTTGCACTCCTCAACTGATAAATCTTTTGTTTCAACTTGTCCTCCCCCGGTTGAGCAGTTTTCGGGAAAAAAACTTTTTTTGGTTTGTTGAGGTGGTGGTGGTGGCTGTTTCTTTTGCCGTGTATATTGTTTTTTTGTGACATGTGACAAAGGTGCCACGATGAATAATGCCTAAGAGAGTTAAAGATAGTTGAAAAAACCTACATTCTTTTGTAATGGGGTGATTCTTTTGACCTTTCAATTTCCCTCTCTATCCCCACAGAAGTTTTTTTTTTTAATTGCTATTCTGCCCATTTGTAGTTTCTAACTATCAGGACCAAAACCCTAATTTGTAAAGAAGAGTTCTCTTTACACCCACCCTCAGCCTCCCTGCCAGCACTATAGTCCGCCCACAACCACCGGAGCCCTGCATGCCTTCCACAGCCAGGGAACTAGCACCGGATATGAGTGGCCGTGAAACTGATTACAAGCGATCCATACTGACAGACTTCCTTTGGTAGAGCTTTAGATCCACTAAGTCTGGTCAAAATGAAACTTGACAGATTTTACTCTTATTGCTCATAACTAAAGACGGCAATTACTTTTTGCTTTTGATAAATGTCTAACAGTGAGAGGGGAGAGAGAGAATCAAAGCAAATTCAGCCATCATTCATAGAGTACGGAGCCATTTTGCTGTGTGTGTTTGATTTAGAGAGATGCTAATCTATTACTTTTTACGTGGGGTGTTGGGGATCTCTTTGCTATGCGGCACTCACGATCTGCGAGTGATGGGTTCATGGGAGATGGTGTGTGTGGGGGTCTAGCTGTGGTTTTTGGCAGTGAGAGGGTTGTGTTGGCGGTGGGGAGGGTGGGTATGGATATACTTTTTAATTGAAAACTGGGGCATTTGGAATAGTAAGGTGAGAGAGAAATGATCCATAAATTTGAGCAAGTGCAAAGAAAACTATGCAAAAAGAAAGAATATGTCTAAATAGAATCACCACAGCCTTGAAGGTAAATCCAACAAAAAATTCTACATTAAAACAATTGTGAGCAATAGAAAAATGTTAAGAAGGCAATCCAATATTGACAAGTTTCGTAGCAAAAAAGTATATCCTAAGAAATATTTTTATCCAACAGTATCACTTGTTTTCCTTGAATGTCCTTTGCCGCACCCACTAACCAATAATCAATCCTGTGGCAATCCTCAATACACAAATGTACACTGTACCATACACAACAAAACAGGAAACTACCCCTAATTAAATAACCAAAACAGAAAGAAAAAAAACAAAAAACAACAATCTGTGCACTGCACTAACAAATTCTCCTAAACATGAAAGAAAAAAATGAGGCTGTACATGAGCAACGACCAGTACAAGACACCCATTTGGAGTTTCCATTTGCAGGACCTGAGAATGTTCAATTGGATGGATGGAAGATTTGAATCCGGCAAAATTTATTGGCACGATTATAACTTGGATGCAGAGTGGAGCCTGGACAAACGCTTAGTCCTAGTCCCTCATCGGTGGATAGGATGGAACCAATAAATTTAATTTAACGTCTTCCGTGTCATAATTGCTTACGCGACTTCTTGGATGCAAGAGGAAGAAGCAAGCTGAGGAAGAATTAGGAATTTGGATGGTCAGACATGGTTCGGGGGAGACATCCTCTAGAAACGCATACACATCAGAACATACCCATGAAGTGAGGGGTCAAAAGAATGGAGAGAGAAACATTTACTAGGCAATCGATGTGAAGGGAGACTCGTAAAAAAAAATATTCCCGAAACTTCCCTGCTGTAGTGATATTTGTGCCTCTTGTCCTTGAAAGTGATGCTCTGACATGGGGAAGTGCGCAAGGATCAAAACTTGTCATCTGGTGGGATTCACACTGACCTGTAAGCCTCGATAGCAAGATGAATAGTTTCCCGTTTCCACATCTGATATCAGAATGTCTGTTACTTAACCGCCCTCCCTCGTGTTGTCTGACTTTAACACAGTGAATGAGTCGTGTATGTTAGGCGCTCTGCAGAATGTTACGAGATGCACCGGACATCTCGCTGCCAAAAGCCAGACGCAGCGCCGGAAGAAGACTTAAGGTGAACTCTCTGATGTGGACATTTGTGGTGGTCTTGCTATAGGCAATTCCGTCTCGTCCCAAACCGCGCTTGAGCGTCAATCGCATCCCAATAAGGCCCATGCTAAGATGCATTCTCTATGGCAACGTGCTCAGAAGAATCTGATGAATTTCATTTCATCAAAATTAGATAAAGATGGTGTTTATGTTGTGAAACAGTCTTGCACTCGTTATTAAGGGGGAAAACTGTGTAGTTTAGACACCATATATGAATTAAAAAGAATAAAGCAATATTCCAACCGTGTATTGTTGGAGATAGTCCCCCACCACAGATTATAGGGGTTACAAAAGAAAGGAAAAAAACAATCAGTGTCTCAGAAGAAACATTTGCTTAGTGGGTACCGAGTTAGTGGTTTTGTTTTGAATATTTTGCATCAGATTACATTATGTGGTCAAGTACGAAGTAGCATACATACAGAGTTATCCTGTTGAACTGGCGACCAGAAATTTGTAGACTTAAATTCGAGTCAAGAAATAATTGGAACAACCTGGGACTATTCCTTGGTGTAATGAGTTCTGGAGGAGAATTGGCAGTTATCTTGAACTAGCACATACTGCATCATAACCACGAAGTATTGTCAAAATCTAGTAGAACTTATAAAACTATGGAAGAGTAAAAAATGTATTGAGACCAGAAGTTCCTAAATGGGGGTTACCGATCTACTGCAATTACTGGTGATATTCAGGCAGGAGAATTTAAGAAAGTTTATTGGATTATAACAATGTCCCATTAGAGCTTAATGATTCCCACAAGATCGGACCTGTAAGTTTTAAGGAATGAGAGACTGAATTGCTCCACCCACCAAAAGAAAAAAAAAAAAAACCCTGGCCATCAATAGTTCCTTTGTCCCTGTGCATCATAGATGCATGCATTGCGTCAGGACAACAAAATTATGAACTGCCAACCATGGAAAGAGTCAACGAGAAAAGAGAAGGGGAGATAACTGTACCTGTTATCACCACAATCGGTTAATTGTGTCCATTAATCAGCTTGCATATCTTCCACCTGGCAGTTCAATCCCTAGGCCATAAGACGGTAAAGGTTCAACTATTCCCCAATGAGAATAAAAATTCTGCAAAAGTCACAAATGAAAGACATTAAAATTCACCCTGATTGAGATAAGGACTTGTTACTAATATGAATCCAGAATACAACTCCATTAATTAGATAGTGGGCACTTAATTTCATAAAATACAGCGATAACCTTTTCCTGTTGAGTAGTCCTGGAATGTTCCAACTAGGATGTAATAAAGAAGATAATAAAGTCGGCTATAAAAATTTAGAGAACAACAAGCTTTGAAAGGCTCGACGCTTGTTATCTGGGTCTCTTTCCAACCACACAAGTCAACCCAATTTAGCGAAACTGATTGATATCTTCGGCATCTGGAATAAAGATAAGTAACAACTTATTTTTGGCAGGCTGGAATAAAGAATAAGCTTTTGGAGTCAAATGGAATAGAAGGTATATATAGGGGTCAAGAACCAACAAAGGCTAAAAGGAGAAAAAAAATCTGATGTTAACCATGGAATGAATGTAAGATAAAAGGCCTCCGCATGAATAAGACTACGAGTTTTGCCTCCTGCAATGCCCAGAAAATACCAATAGGGGAGACAACAACATACAATTTTTACCACGAAATTGACACAACATCTTTCTCTCATTACATAGTAATGAAATTATGCTTACGATTCCTTTTTAGAATTAAATTCAGGAGGTGGTAAAACCCAATTATACTTGGGATTCCATTTTGTTCCAGGCCCTAGGATTCTATCATGGCTGCTTCTGTCGCGAACATTACATAGCGACAGAAAGGTAAATGACTGTCGTGCTAATGCATAATGTATGTGTCTATATCCCAACAAACACACTAAAAGTGGCTACAGAACACTAGAGAATTTATCATACTAGCTCACAAATGGTAAAATTGAGATCAATAATAACCTTCGAGCCAAGAACTATCGCTTCTCTTTCAAGGAACAGTGTAATGATGCTCTAGCATTGACTCCCATTGCCACTTCCGCGTGGAACATAGAGCTGAGGCACCACCCTTGTCGGCAAGGACTTGAGGTAGAAATGGGCATTCTGGAATGCAACCGTATTCAGTGTCTTCCCGTCCCCAACTGCTCCAAATTCCCCAAGATGGCACACTGTGCGTTCTAGGTTTCCAAAGTCGTACTGTAAGTCGCATGTCCTTCGTTTTGATCCCAAAGGGGTTCTACGGTATTTCTCAATGCCATAAGTCCAAGTAGTGCCACCTGAAAAGAAGAGGAACAAAAGAAAAGGTAAAGTGCATTGTAGCGAACAGAATTCAACTTGCAAGCAATTCAACTTATACTCACCTCTTTTTGGTACAAACTGTAATACCATTTCCTCCTCACAGATTAACAACCAAAAAAGAACCCCAAATCTCTTTAATGGTATTTGTATTGTAAGTAAACAGAAATCATTAACGATTTTTAATCAGCAAAATCACTTAAAGGAAGAGCAGATATAAAAGAGTTCAAAGTCAAACATGACCCCCTAGCCATCCAGTTTAGGTCGATATATTCAATGATCAACATAAGCTACACAATTTTTTTCGTGAGGATTTTTGGAGAATTTCTAAGGTCTTTATCCAGATAAATGGAATATGAGATGCTTATGAAATAATTAAGAAAAATAATACAACTCTCACTGTAATTCACAGTTTTCAGACTATATAGATATCTGCCACAACCAAGCCCAAGATCATATGATAATCACCTCAAAATGAAAACTAAATTCATACATTTGGGATCATAAAGCTGAAGAACAGAGAATAAATTGCATCTGAAAAATGTAAATTTAAGACTTTTCTGGGTAGTGGGATTGCTTAGTTCATGAGGCAATAAACATACGAGAATCAACTTCCATACTTCGTCGCCCACACACTTGAACAATCACCACAACTAATTTAGAGATCGAGATCCCATTGACACCACATCAGAACAACTTTAAATTGCAGAAGGAATTACTCTGTGAAACGAAAAAGCTCGCGCATTGTACTGCAAAATAAAATTACAAAAAAGGAAGTCACCAAATTATTCAGTCCACGTGTTCGCTGGAAGTCCCAAGACATCAAAACTGAATCGAGTAGAATTACAACACGATCTCTCACTAAACTAACCAAAATTACATAAACCCAGAAAAAAATCGAATGAAGCACGACAAGCACATTAAAAAGATAAAAACACGTACTTACTAGGCCTCTTCACGAGCGGCTTCCCATTGTAGAGAGCACACAGTGACGAGACCCAGCGACAGTAGAACGAGAAGGGGAGAGAGAGAGAAGGGTACTGCTTATGTGGAGGGAAGGCGAATCGATATAAGGAAATGGAAACAAGGAAATTAATACGAAGGAAGGGGGGCGAGAGAAACGAGAGCGGAGATAATAGGAAAGACCAGCCGCTCTGCATAATCGTATCAACGAAATCATATAAGGAAAGCGCACCGAAAATAACATAATTTAGGAACATAAAATTGACTTATTCGCCTCCCCCCACAACAAAATCGCTATTCCAACGGGTATTGCTGCCGACACTGAACACGGCCGAAATTCATGAGACGAGAGAGCGAGAGATAGAGAGGAGTAGCGTGGGGTTATTTCAGTCACTTTTGTTCAGTGGGTATTTATGAATTATTACTATTTAGAGATCTTTGGTAATTTCACCGTTGATCCTTATTGTTTTTACTAGTTTTCACTTTGGTACTTTCTCAGTTTTTATTTGAACAAATGTTTTTTCACCCTGGCCCTTATATTTTTATTTAAACAATTAGACTTTGCAATTTGAATTTAATTTTAATATAATCTTAATTCCGTTAAAAAAGTTGAATAAAAACAAAACACGTACAAACTTATGTTGGCCTTTTTTTAACAGATAAGGGTGACCAAAGTTTCACATTAGTCACTCAAAATGATCATGTGAGATATCACATAATTTATTAATTCTCAAAAAATGAAAACTTCAACTCACACCCACTGACCATCCCTGGGAAGTTTCAGTTAATACACAATCACTCTAACATTTAAAAAATAACAGGGATCATCGTGAGGTTTGAAACTTGTAACAGCTTTCTCTATTAATACTAGGCACTCCTGAGGTTCCTGAGTTAATACACAAAGTACCACTGCCGTCACTAAATAAGTGGTTGGAATCCCATATATCTATTTTTGATAAATTATTATATACTTCCACCAGAATATTGATTGAATATCAAAATCATAGTAATTTTAGAATAAGAGTTCTTAATTTAAGCAACAATAATACGTGATCGATTTTTATCACTATTCCAAATAAATTAGTACCAAAAATGGTATAATAATATAATTAAATAGTTAATTGGTCATATATTTACTTTTTGGGGGAGTCATTCAATCACCATCCTTGGGGAATAGAGTAATTTTGTCAAAAAGAAGGTATATATAGTATTCCAACAACTATTCACTTAACGTCATGGATGCCAGTCAATCTGCTAATGACGATTGACTTTTAATGTGTTGCTTTGTGTTTTAAGCCGAACTTCAGGGATGATTAGTGTAAAATGAATTTTTTTTTATATTTTCAAATCTCAAGATGAAGGTCACTATCAGTTTTTAAACGTCTCGTGTTTTATTCTTACCGAAATCCTCAGGAGTGGTCAAATGTTTTTCATCCTAAAACAAATATTTATTAAAGCAAACTATAAAAGCTAGAAAGGTCTTAGCTAGAATTAATGTTTTCTTAGATAGGAAAATTAATGTTTTGTGTTTTCTGTGTGTGTGAAAATCTCGTGGGAAAGTGGGACCCACCCCAACGATGGATCGGAATGCTCGGCCGTTGTCACTCGTCTCGCCGGATCATTGCGTTCGATGTTGACCCCACATACTTGTTCCCCAACTAGTAATCCACTTGCACATTTGCACCTATCAATAAGAGGTTTGGTAATTTCACTGTATCTCCTGATATTTTGATAATATAATTAATTGTTTTATAGCTGTTGAATATTATTAATATTTTTATTTTTTAAAATTATTACAAAATTTTTGATATAGCAGTTTTTTTTTCAAACACACCATTAAAATTAATACACTTATCTTTTTTTTCTCAAAACAACCATATTTATTGACTTTTCCTTTATAATAATTATTTCCAATTTTATTTATTTGTCTTAAATACTAAAAAAATATGTTAAGTAATATATGACCAATTTTCTTGTAATGATTGTTTAAAAAAAATCTGTTTATTGATAATAAAAAAAGATGCGATAGTTTATGAATAAATTGAAGTATTTTGTAATAACTGAATAAATAAATATTTTCTTATTAATTTATTAAATTTGATACAGGATTAATTTTTAAGTATATTTTTGATTAGAATATGTAAAATTATAAAGTTATATTATTTAAAAAATTTTATTAGTAAAAAAATACATTGGACAATTTAGGAATAAATGTGTGTTTTGAAAAAAAAATTAAAAATATGAATTCCTAAATCTAAGGAAATCCTTTTTTTTTGGCAAAAATCAGCTCCAAAATTGTGAAAGTAATCACCATTGCTCATGTATAAAAAGTGTAATTTCGTATAAAAAATGTACCAAAATTTGTGAAGTATATTAAAAATAGAAAAATGATTGAATTTTAAGAAAACCGTCTAAAGAATGAACTAGGCTTCTCTTAAATTCGTATTTTTAAATTTTTTAGAGTAAAGTTGTTAGAATGTTGAGATCCCCTCATAATTTGAATCGTTTACTTGCAAAACACGTTGAGAGAATACTTCATAAAAAAATAGATTAATCTGAATAATCGGTACTCCAAAATCGATCATATTTGTCCTTAAAAAATAACAGTTCTTGATAAAAAATTATGCGCGGCTTATTCTAAAAAAATAATCCAATTATATACTTATCATACTTCATCAACCTTAATATTTTATATGAATAAGAAACCAAATCGCATAATTTTCCGTAAAACGTTTAAACGCCCTACAAACAAAACACCATTTAACCCACTTTCATTTTTCGTGGAGTTCTATGTATATATTTTTTTTTGGCAAGAATAACATTTCTAATTTTAAATGAGGGATATTAAGTCAATTGGTACTCCATAAAGTTGTTGGTTCCGTTCATTCGGATTTCTGGTAAACGGATCCTTTCCTTTAAAATTGCAGGAGGGAAGTTTTAAAGAATCTAAACCTGCCTAATGGTGTGAATTATAGGTAAATATGTCAATAATTCATAAAGTAATCCTTTTTTTTTTTTTTTTTTGTTTTTCAATTTGTGTCAATGTTGATCCTTGTGTCTACTTTTTTCAATTTTATCTCTAATCTTATATTATCATTAGAATTTTATGTAGTTTCTTTTACTAATTACATATGTTTTCATTATAAGTTTTTTATACACCCCGTATAAAAAAATCTTTAGGTTCTTTTGTTTTTAATATCATTGGTGAATGGACTTTATAATAAAAAACTTATAAAAAAACATTTTAATCCAGAAATGACCGACATAAAACTCATTTGTATCCATTATAAGCAAAATTTAAAAATTAATACATAACAACACTAAAAGGCCACAAAATAAATATTTTAAGATTATTTAACATAATTTACCTTCCTGAAATTATATTGTTCTGTATAATACGCAGAATGTGAACATGCCATTGAGTTCTTATGACTTCTGAGTATCTGTATCGTGGACCTAATCCGTGTGGGTAGAATAATATATCCATCACAGGAGAATATAATGGGTCATACAATGAGTTTTTTTAGTGGTAGTTGGAGATTCTAATCCTTAGAAGTGGAAAACATTCGTGTGAGTTTTTTTGGAGTGCACAAAACGACTGTTTTTATACCCTTTAGGATAAAACAACGTTATTTTTTGTCGTAATCATGAAATGTCTCCCGTTTTATGGTCAATTAAAACTGACGTATTTTTTGGTTCTAAAGTGTACAAAACGATATCTCTACTACAATTTCATTGAGCTCCTACTTCAAAGATCCACTCCGAGTGTAGTACGAACTTGTGAATAATGGTTAGGATGTAAAAAAAAAAAGAGTCAACCAAGATTTTTGGTTTAGCTGATTCTAATGAAATGAGTTTGGAGAGGGTTAGGGTTTCAAACTTTAGTCCGAAGTTTTTAAAACATCTTTTAAGTGGTTAGTTATTTTGGGTATTTAATTACAAAAGTTGGCTGGAACTTGTCTTCTAAACTTAGGCGAATTGTTCTTAGTGTCTAAAATGTGAATACGAGTTATCATTAATGTGTTAATCTGCGACCAATACTACACGATTGAATAGTCTGCTACGTAGCACACACAACCCTTCAAAGTTCACCCCTAAATTAGGCATTAGTTTGGAGAGATTTTATAATAATTTTAATATAATATAGACAAATTTTATTTTATGTCCTAATGGAAGAAAAGTCCATACGCCAAATTCTCACGGTGATTTTGTTTGGACCTAAATTTCCACTCTATAGCCCCCAGCAGAAACTGAAAACTTTTTTTTTTTCTATTATTACAAGTTTAACCTTAAGTGAAGTTACTACTCTGATATGTACAAACATCCTAAAATTTAAGGAAAAATTTACACTCCCTTTTTTAAATTAAATACATTTAATCTTGTGTCCTTATTACATATAAATTTTAAATAAAATTCCTAAAGTAACCCCGCAAGGAATGAAGAAATTAAAAGTGTAAGGGGCCGAGGAGATACAATTTTAGTAATTAAAAAAAGTCTTAGGGGTAAAAACAATATTGAATAGTAAAGACAAAAATAAAGTGGGCCATTTTAATAAAAAATAAAGTGTAAAAATTATCATTCACATTTAAAATCTTCAAAACTTTTATGCAATTTAAACCGCCACCCCAATGCCGCGTGGCCGCCACCTAGGTTCCCCCGGTTTTATTCAAAATAGGACCCCTCTTCAGGATAAACTATAGTAAATTCTAATATAAATTATGATATTACAAAATTAGGGTGGTTTGTTTTGGGTGCTTTGACTATTAAACAATGTTCTAATCGACTTTGATTTTTTGTACTTAAAAGTTTTAATTTTTATTTATTTTTCTATTTTTCTAAATTGCTCAAATGTTTAAGGCCTATTTATCAACTCAATTCATTTTTTTATTTTCCTTCCTATTAATATCCATGAATATATTTCAAACCCTATTATAGGAAGGAAAAAAACAAATAAAAAAATGTGTGAAAAAAATACACAAAATTGTGAAGTTACAATATATTTGTAAACATTATCTAAAAATTATATAAGATTTCTTTTTACCAGTTGCCGTTGCCTCAGATCTCAAAACCTCAAGATCGGTCCTCGCCATAGGCCCTGCCCTGGGGTAGCCAAGCAAGCCAATAAGCTTGGGCACCCAGGGGAAAGGGGTATCCATCCAGGCCCATTTTTTTTTAAATATTATTCTATATGATTTTAATTATTTAAATTAAACTATAAGGATCAATGAATCTTTTGTCAAACGACAAGGACGCATGGTGAAATTACCCAAATCTTAACCCTGTTTGATGATGTTGCGGAGATAGACCCAATTATTTTGTTTTCTTTATTCCTCCTCGGCGTCGCTGCGAATCTATTTTCCACCAGCACGTCTAGCCGGCTAGGGCTTTTTCGCTTATCCTCTCAGGTAATCGACGTATCGTATTCAATCTCCGATTACTCTCTCTAAGTCTCTCTGCCGCTAGTGTTCTTCTGATTTCTCGATCGACTTTTTATGTAGTTGTGTGGTTATTTTGATAACGATTTTTTACTTCTATAATGATTTTGATAACAATTCTGGGTGTTTCATTGTTTGATTTGATTTGATTATACCTAGTCTCTGTGTAGAGAATAGGACCTGAAATTCTCTCAAGGTTTTTGATTATTGTTGTGTTGATGTTGCTGGAAAATAGCTCGTGTTTACAATAAGAAATTGGGTGTGTTTGAGTTACGCTCCTTTGTGGTGTATTTATGTTATGTTTGGAAACTATAATGTTGTAAAATGTTGAGATGGGTTGTGTTTTATATAGATATTTTTTATGAAAGTGTAGCAATTAGTAAGGGTACAAAATTTCTTTGGAAATTGGGACCTAAGGTTCTTGAGGAGATGTATAATAGGTGGTGAAGTAATTTAATTTTTATCCATTTTGCAAATAAGTTGAATGTTTATATGCTTTTGATAGCTTCATTTGTGTTATAAAATAGTTTTGTGCAGCAATAAAGTGGTAATTTAAAGTTGTAATTTGATTTCCATCGGACAATTTACACCCTGGGGACTGTTCTGCGGTAGCTTTACCTTGTTTGACTTTCATGGCATTCACTGCTCATTTATATTGCATAGGACATGTACTTCATTGGAAAACATGAAATTCGCTGATCTGTTTACTGCCCCACATTTGGCAGTATGGATAGCAAGGACACTTCAAAGAACTGGCGGATCACTCAATCAAAGAGTTTCCTGATTAGTTATATAGCCATCTGCAATTTATAATTGCGGCAAGGGCACTGTCTTGAACCACTTCTCTGTAGGTGTCCTCATTTGTTTCAGTCAATTGTCTTTTACAACTTGTCCTCTAATTGGATTTTTTGCTCTAGCTCTAAAACCCTAGTACTTCTTGCGGTCTCCTCTAGCAAAGATAAGGAAGGCCGCTTCTTGTAGTTCTTAACTTCCGCTTTGCACTTAAGCCGATTGAGTGAATGATTTCTGTTTTCTATGATTAATTGCAGAGGTTTATTCTTTGTGGCCTTGAGCTGTTGCGCTCCAGGTCAGTATTATTATGCTCAACATATTATTTATTACCCAGTTTCTTCATGCTTCATGGTGGATAAGATAGTGTAATTACCTTAGTTGAATTACGGAGGTCATTTAATATCCAGTATGCTTGTTTCTTATGGAGGAATTTTTATTTTTTCAATCATAAAAAGAAATACTAATAGTTCCGTCTATTAAATTTTTTCCTCACAGCTACTTCCTAATGTAGTTACTGTTACTGTTCACCTTTGTCATTCTGCGTAAAAGCATCTTCCTTGGTTCTTTCTTTTATTCGTTTTAACTTGAGTTAGATTCAACACATAAATTTGCACCTTATATGATTTTTTTGGTAATGATTAATGTATTACTGTATTAGGGCAACTAGATTGGGATCGGGTTGGGCAACCAAATGTCGGGGGGCCGGCACTTCTCGCCCAGTGGCAACCCCAAACCCCTCAGGGCCCTCCCATACCACCCAACACCATTGTTGGCCTTTCTCTTTCCTCTCCACCTTGCGATGCTCTCGATTCACAACGACCCATGTCTTAAACTCTCTTTGAGTATCTCTAAAACTCACTCCTTAACTTACTTCTGCTCCTTAACAGAATAATAGAATTTAAATCTAAAAAGAGGATCTCCAATAGCTTTTTCTATCCAACTCCCCTCCACATTTGGGGACTAAATTTTTTATTTTTTTTTTGAAGGTCGTATACCATTAATAAAAAAATTATTTATCATTATTTAATTTAACATTCTTATTTATTTTTTAAAATATTTCAAATAAAAAATTTTTAATTACATATAATAAAATGATAATTTTAATTGAGTAACTAAAAACAAGTAAGATAGAAGCGGAAACCTAAGAAGTATGTTAGGATTCTTTTCCCTAGCCAGTTGGACGTGTCCCGCCTTCGTCAACCATCTCAAACCCAACAAACTCCGCACCAATATACCCCCTTCTTCCGGTCTCCCCGCACTTACTCTGCCGCGCAGCCGCCCTTTTCTCAGTCGTCCAATACGGCTCGAATCATATCTTCTGTCTTCTCTCTGCTTCTCTCACTCAACCAACCCAACCCTAACCCTATCGCACCTCGGCAGCAACCTTTTAGGTTTTTCTTATCGCCATGGCCACCTCTGGTTCACACTTTAACCTCGATTCCGGTAGCTTCATCAACGATTTATCGTACTCTCTTTGATTCTCATTGCTAGGACTTCTCTTGGTGATTTCCAACACATATTTTGAATAAATGCCAGTCTTTCATTATTCCTGAAACTTCATCAGGTTTACGAAACGATCCACCGTAAAAAATTCTCCACGTTTTTTGATTTTTTTGTGGGTCAAGTATGGTGTGAAAGAAATTGTATTTTCACTACCAACATATATTTTTAATGTTTTTTTCAGGTTGCACAAATCTTCAGTATTTGTTGGCTTTCCCTTGATTCTGTAACATGGAGGCATGTTTTTGAAAGTGGGGACAATCTGGTCACTTTAAGTGTGACCAGACTGTGGGAGGTTAAAACGTGTTCTTGTTTTGCATAGTAATTCTGAAAATTATGAAGAACTCTGTCCCTGCTTCTGAACCGCGTTTTGAGTTTTTCCTTCTAATAGGTTCGGATTCATTCTTATTTCAATCACTTGAATGACGCCACAAATTCTTGTAATTAATGTTTGAAATATTCATCACTTTTTTTTGCGGATTCTTCCCTGTTTCTCCTTCTTCTTCTTTTTTTTCTATTATTTTTTTGTGGGAGGTGGTGGTTTAAATTCATGACTTTTTTGCAATCGTGCATCGAAACCACAATTTTTGTATGCGTGGAAAATATTCATCACTCTTTTGCGAATTCTTCCTGTTGCCTCTCCTTTCTTCTGCTAGTTTTTTTTTTTTGTGTGTGTGTGAGTTGGTGGTTTTAATTCATGACTTGTTTCGCGATCTGGTGGAATCGAGCACACAACTTTTTGTATGCTTCGTAATATTCTCACCTTTTGCGCGACTCCTTCCTGTTGCCTCCTCTCTTCTTCTTCTTTTTTTCTTTATGTGTATGCGTGATTAAGCAAACCTTGTTTACTTTGCCTGCATTTGACAGTGCGAATAGTGGTGGGTGATCGCAATGCAATTTTTGCCAAAAAGAAAAGAAATAAAAGAAAAGGAAGAGTCCGGTATATGCAGCACTTGGCCATATTTTTACTGACTTCAATTCTGGTTCTGGTTTATCATATATGTTAAGTTTGTTTCATATCCGGCACAGGTGCAACGAACGCTTAAGAGACTCAGAGAAAACCCTAATTGACAAAATCTCAGAAAAGAAAGTGAAAAAGATAGAGGTCTGTGGCCTTGTATGACTTGCAGTCTGTTCTGGTTTTGTTTTTGTGTTTTTAAACTTGGATAACTTTCCTTGTGCGAGGCGAAGGAGAAGGCACGTCTCTTATCAGAAAGCATTGAGACATGGAGTATGCTCTCCAGTTTGGACATTCTATAGTTTTGGTTTCTACCGAGTGGCATAGAAATGTTTGAATGAATATCGGGTAGTTTTATAACATTAGGAAATACAAAATTCAGGAGGACGCATAACTCAGCTGATGTAGGTCCATCCGAAATCTCTTGTCAGGTTTGTGTACAGTTGCTGCGACTACTTCTTTAGCATTAAAGAAAATCCATTTTCGTATGCTTATGAACGTGCCCTATCTACTTTTAGGTTGAAAAACTGTGCGTTAAAGCCGCAGAAGAGCCTGTGCAATTTCTACAGGTGGGTTTAGCAGTGCCTCATCAACCTTTCAAGAGAAGGCTGCTGTCTGTGAAATTGAACTCGTTTCCCTGATGCACCATCAGTGCACGAACTGTATGGAGAATGAGTTTCAGCAACCTGTAACGACATCTGACAGAGAAATCATATCTAGCCGTCCATTCCTTTTGGATCTTCAGAAGGATATTTTGTAGCATGTGGACTTGGTACAGTTGTGAATTTGGTGCCACTTTACAACCGGTTGAGGAATTTACCAACAGAACATGACACCCTACATGCAAGAAGATTCTCAAGATTCTCCTCCTACATGGGGCGAATTACAGGTTTGGGGGGTCTACGGTATGCTTCATACTTGGATTATAAAAAAATCTTATAGGGATTCAATCTCGGTCTGCCTGTGAAGGGATTCTTTATATTGTTATAACTGACTCGAAGTATTGTTAATTGATTATGATACATGTTTTCATATTAAAGGAAGAGCCAATGGATGTGGGGGGCTTCTTATTGGACAGGATCAGGCAGATGAGTGTCCGGAAATGCATATCAGCAATACGACTACCTGGCAGATTGTCCTCCACAAAGAGTTCTATTTGCTCCGGTTGTGGTGCATGTATCAAGACCGACAGGCTTGAGAACAAGAGGAAGGATCTTCCTATAGTCATGATGGAGCAGGAGATACATGGAAGCCATAAATGAAAATATCACTGTTATTTATTTGTGGGGAGACTGGTTGTGGTAAGACCACTCAAGTCCACAGGTAACCTAGTTGAATACGTGCTGTAATCTGTCCTCGAGTTTTCAAGATTAGTTTTATGGTAGTAGTGTCTTTAAACTTTTGCTTCCTGTCCAGTTCCTTTATAACTTGTTTTGGTTCAGGCCAGTCTAGTGTAGTAGAGGCATTTGGTGTTACCCAGCCACGCCGTGTTGCAGTTCTTGCACTGCCAAGCGGGTAGCTTTTGAGCTTGGCTTTCGTCTAGGCAAGGAGGTTGGCTTTCAAGTTAGGCATGCCGTAGGATTGGAGACAGTTGCTCGATCAAGTTTATGACGGATGGTATTTTGCTACGAGAAGTACAGGTTAGCCATCTAATTGCATAGAATGTGATTGCAGAGAGAACAATCTGCTTTTTAGACAATCCATGCATTTAAATTTTTATGCAAGAGGGATTATTTGACACATACTTTATCTTCATAGAATTACACATGCTTTTCAAGTGAGAAAAGGTTTCGCCTGTGGGTCTATTCTTGGCTTGAAATTGATTCTTTTTTGAAATCTTTGGGTTTGAAGTACTGCCCTTTTTTTTCTTTCCGGAAGTCTCTTGTGAATCCCGTGTATTGCTATGACTAGAATGATGCATCTTTTGACAAGGGTAGATAGCATGATATGGTCTGTGAGTAACCTTGGTGGTTCTCTTGTTATGCTGTTATCTTTGTTTATTAATATTGCTGATCCTACTGAACATATATTTTAGTATAGTTAAACAGAACGGAAAAAAGGAAATAAGGTTAATTATTGAGATATTCATCTTTGTGTATAAAAGGGCCTATATATGCATATAGAAAACTTGAATAAGGAAATAAAAAATAAACCAACGTCAGACAATCATGATCCTATTTATGCCCTTAAGTGTGCCATAATATATTCTTAACATCCTAATGATTCTTTATTTCCAACACTCCCCCTCATGCTGAGAGGATAATCAATCCAAACTCCTCTCGCTTGCAATAGCGGACTGAAGCGGAGGTGGGAACAAATCGAAGATCCAGCAAAGGCTAGTTAGGTTTGCCGACTGCAGGAGGCTGCAGAATCTCCAAGAAGCTCCAGGAGGCTGCAGGAATATCCAGGAGGCTGCAGGGGGCTGCAAAGGCAGCAGAAAGGTCGCAAGATCAACAGGGGGCATCAGCAATGGCAGCAAGGGTTGCCACGGCAGAACCGAGGAGGTTGACCCAAGAGCAACTTGTTCTGATACCAAGTTGAAAAACAGAAAGAAAAAGGAAATGTTATATTGAGATATTATATTTGTGTAAAAGGACCTATAATTGGCATAGAAAACTTGAATAAGGATAAAAAATAAAAACAAGTCAAATCATGATCCTTGATTTATGCCCTTAATTGTTGCCATAATATATTCTCTAACATCCTTAAGTGATCCTTATTCCACAGTATTCATCAAAGGCAGGAGAAATTTAGTGCCTCATGGATGTGTTTCACCAAGTGGTTTAAAGCCTTCTATCTCATTGTGTGTTTGTTGCGTGTGACTGGTGTGGTGTGTTTCTAACGCATGAACAAGAATAAAAGTAGATATGATTGATGAAAGGGAACCTCGTATTATGCACACAAACAACTCACTCCCTTGTGGGGTAATAATTCCTATCAAATGTAGTCCAAGTCAAGGAATTTGATTAATATTTTAGTTGGTTACGATAATGTCTTTCAAATATTTTTTCTGACCTTTCTCTGCTGTTGTTTATGGTGTTTATACACAATCACATAATGCATAAATTAAGGTGTCCCTGTTAATAAATTTACTGTTGTGAAATTGTTTCTTAATACTGCTATTCTTTTGACTGGTTTTGTTGCACTTGTTTTTTTTCCCGTTAACATAATGCCATGAAATTGATTACTTTTGTATTTCTTGAAATAACTTTTAACTAATATTGGCATTTTAATCCAGAGTAATTTCTTATTGAAGAAATACTCGATCATAATTTTAGATGAGGCCCATTGAGAGGATCTTGACACTTACATAACTTATTGGAATGCTTTCCAACGTGTTACACAACAGCGCAGGTGAGCGCTGCGAGTAATGCTGTATAGTTCACGGTTGTTCTCGTCTATATAGTTTTTCTTCTTTTCTGTTTTTCTTTTTTCCTTCCCTTAGCTGTTTTTAATTTGTGAGTTTTGATCTTGTGCTTTACTGTATATAATACTGACGAACAGCAGCATAGATCATTTCAGGTGACCGAATTAGCCCTGAAAGTATGATCTCTCCACTGAAACTGGTGCTGATGAGTGCCACATTGCGAGTGAAGACTTGTTTTCTGGCACAAGGATTTCGTAGGCCCCCACCGGTAATAGAAAGTCCAACCCGACAATATCCGGGTAAATATACATACCCTTCTCCCTCTCCCCTCTCTTTTGGGGGGGACTACATGTGGCCAAGCCTATAAGAAGGCTTGTCAATTCACAAGAGACTGCCAACTGGGTGGCATACTGTCTTTGTACCTGGTCGAGAGAAGTAGAGTACGGTGGCGCGCGGCTGCATACGGTAAGTCTTCAAAGGACTGTTTTGAGAAAAGTTCAATAGAAATATGGAGAAAGAGGTTTCTACGCAATCAGCAGGGAATGCCTATTGAGGATACGATATGAACGAGGTTAATGAAGCATTTGAGATGCAGAAACTCACAAGCCAACGCAAACTGATAGGTTTAGTTCTTACGATGAAGATCTTGGGGATTTTGATGCTAATGAGTCTGATTTTTCTTATGATTTGGGGTACAGATAAGCGACTGGAAGGCATAGATATGCAGATTATTGAATGAAGAACTGAGACTAAACCTGACTTTCTGAAGTCTTTGGTGAGGGGAGCCTTGTTTCAATTGAAGGCTGGCCATTTGAGTCTTGGCCGGAAAACTACGCGGACCTCAAATCCTCATTCTGATGAGAACAGATTGTTCCCCTCCTTCTATCCAAAGGATGCTCAATCCAATCCATTCCCTGCGTGGAGAAAAAGGAATGGAGTCAAATGTTCTCTGTGCTGGTGCAATGTGTTTTCTTCCCCTTTATGCTATGCTTCCTGGCTCAGCACATCTCGGGTGTTTGAAAGAGATTAGGAAGGAAACGCCTAGTTTGTTGTTGCCACTAACGTGGCCTGAAACCCTTTCACTATCCAGGTTAAAGTATGTGGTTGACACGTAGATAGAAGGTTAAGAACTATACTCATCCAATGGCATGGAAACATATGAAATCCAGTGGATACAAGGATCTGCTGCTCAACGTGCAGGAAGAGCGGAAGAACCATGGCCTGGTCACTGTTATCGCCTCTATTCTCTTCTGTCTTTAATAACCTTTTTCTTGACTTCTCAAGGCCGAGATATCAAAAATACCTGTTGACGGTGTCGTCCCTCCTAATGAAGTCCATTGGGTGTTCATAAGGTATTTCCTTTTCTTGGTAACTAATTCTAGGTTTTCTAATATAAATATAGTCTTCATTAAAGAATACTCGTTGTTTTAATTCACAAGAAAGGACATTCGAAGCGTAGCTATCCTGGATTGCCATGATGTTTAGGGTGCCTTTGTTGAAGATTGGTTGGCCTTGTGGCAATGGACATGTGCTTCCTGGCTTTTCCTGAAACCTGACTATGCGATGGAAACATGATCGTACGTTTTCTCCTTAGCCCCCTCTGCATTTTATTTCTTTTTTGGGTTTAATATCAGTCAATATCTGAATGTGTCAAATAGCATGGCATAAATAGTCAGATTGGGATGGGGTTTGCATTCCCGAAACCGTTGGGGGTATCTCATCCTGTGGAACAATCGTGCGGTTTGAGCTGCAGTGGCCCAGTAAAACTTCTTGCTTGATGGAGGCTTGTGGGCCAGTTTTATGACTGGGCCCTGCCTGGTGTGTCTTTTCTCGACTCACAAACAAAGAGCTTGTTCTGATTATATGTTTCTTATATGTTTCTCCATCTTTCTTTGATACCCTAAAAAAATCTTTATCCTGATTAATTTTTAAGTTCATGTTTTTTGTTTTGTCCTGTATCCAGGTTTCAAATTCCCATTTCCCACTCCTCCTAGGCACTGCTTGTCTGAAGCAGAGCTTTGCTTAAGTACCTCTTGAAGCACTCTATACGAATGGGAGACTGACGCCGCTCGGTATGTCTATGGCACAGTACTCCCATGAGTCCTCACCCTCCCCTGATGCTCTTAACAGTTTTGTCAATAATGAGGCAGTTGAAAACCTATGCTCGGCGGGGGGGGGGTTAAGGGGAGGTGGTGGGGAGGTGGGGGTAAAGGGAAGGTAGTAGGAAGGGGAAGGGGTGGAGGCGGGGGGCGAACCTGTTTCTTGGATCACCGTGGCAGCAGCTGCATCTTTTGAGCTGGTCAAATCCTTTATAATGCATTTTGAGTGAAGCCACACAGATACCAATGTCTTGAGAAGGATGAGAAGTCTGACTCTGGAGATAGCAAAGAAACTAAAGACAGGAAGAAAGTTAGAAGAAATAATCTAAAGAAGGGGGGGGGAGAAAGGGGTTAGGGGAGGGGGAGGCAGAACAGGGGGGGTGAAGGAGAAGGGGGGGGGGGAGGGGGGGGGAGGGGAGGGCGGGGGGGGAAAGATGAGGTGGAAGGGGGCGATGGAGGGGCGCGGGGAGGGGAGAAAGAGAGGGGGGGAAGAAAAGGAAGGTAGGTGGGGGGGAAAGGGGGGGAGGGGAGAAGAGTGGGAGCGTTTGCTAAACATCTCTTGCAAATCTCCAAAACCCTTGCAAGTTGATGTTTTGACCATAGCTTAACGCTTTTTGCAGTGCTTTGAACTATCTGGAAACCAGTGGATTTCTGCATGAACCCGCATTACACTGAAAACCATGGAGGAAATGTCCAAGCTGATAAGCAGCTACTTCAACTAGTGTTTAACCCTCAAGTTTTTAATGGTCGGCAAGAGGAATTTCTCGTGGACTCATGGCCATGGAGACGTAGAACTTGCTGGAGGGTTTCCTCTGATAAGGCATTGTCCTTTCTCTGTTTGAATGAGGAAGAGCTCCTTGGGGGCCAGCTATATGTGCTGGTTTGGGCAGATAGATGAGGTTGCCAAACGCATAAAGGAGTTACATCGGCAGGGGAGAACGAAAAGTTAATGCAGTTCTCTATCAAGCTTGCATGGTTAAAGAAACAGTTTTCCTCCACAGATGGTCATCTGTCTCTAGATCTGCCCCAGAATTTTTGGTGTACACTTGAGTTGGCTGTATACAAAACGACCATACATACACGAGCAACAATGTGAATCTGATTGGCTTGTCAAATATGCAAGTCTCTCTCTGGCACTTCTCCGCACCCCTAAGATCCCAACTTATTACGATTCTCTGACACCAAAGTTTTCAATTGGGTCGTTCCAACGTTTGGCCCTCCTCTGTGGCGGCTCCCATTGCATGGCGCTCCTATCCTAGATAATGTGGCACAGAGCCTGCGTTTGCTTTTTTCGTTGCTTGAAGGTCCTGTTGTTACCGCTGCTTTAAGTCTGTCAGGAGTCTGGCAAAGCCCCACCTGCCAGATTTTGAGGCCACGAGGCATCGGGCCAAAGAAGGGGTTGGAAATCTCTAAATAAGTTGAAGACTAGATCGAATATTTATTGACCGCTGTCCATGGTTAAGAAGAAGCGTGGACTGAGATCCCTAGTGAATTGGCATTCTAAGTTCTCAATCTGGTTTTTCCGGAGGGTTTCCTCGTCAATTTACGATCTTGGGCCAAAATGCAAGACGAGGTTCTTTTTAGACCCCAAAGAACGTTTTCCCAAAGGACGCAAGAAGAGAGAAAGGATAAATAAATTCCGCTGTGGTTCTCCACGGATCTTTTTAGAAGATCGCGAATCCATATTTCAAGGAGTTCATCGACTAACATTTGCACCGATTGTGGAAAGCACAAGATTATCTTTCCCGCTCCATTTTGACTTCTAGTCCGTGTGTAGTGATTAGTAATTATCATTACATTATTGTCTAGGATAGGAATTCGCTTGTAACTCGGTCTGGCCATACACATCGTTTGAGGCATGGCCAGCCTTTTATGCATAAGAACAGGTAGAAATTAAGGAATTTTGAGTCTGGCCAAATAAGTTTTTTTATGGCATATTAACAGAGGGAAATAATTTTTTTGCTCTTCCGCATTATTCATTGCCAAACTGCGGGCAATTCGTGGCTTCTGTATCAAACAACTTTATCATTCCCAGACTTTCTTTCAGGGTACGTATATGACGTAGAATAGCACTTTGTATTTCCAAATTTGTTAAAAGCTAGTAAACATTAAATAATCCTTTTTACTTACTATGAGCAATCTCATGGTTTTAAAAATTCTACTTATTTTATTTATGCACAACAATTATGTGTTA
>VIGQ01000420.1:5000-20000 GCA_009663005.1 Actinidia chinensis | reverse complement strand
CCAAACGGGTCCCAAAACTTGGACTACACAATGCAGTCCAAACTACACAACTTTAGATGAACTGTGTCATTAGTGGCTATTAAGATTTGTATTTTGATCAAAGATTTATGAATGGGTTTTGGGGTGAGAAAAAAGAAATAAAGAAAAAAATATTTGAAAGAGTGATTTTATCAAAGATTTTATGATGGGTTTGTAGAGAAAAAAAAAAAAATATATATTAAATCTAACCGTTAAATGTATGTAACTTTTTCACCGAAGATATCGGTGATTTGGATTTGAAAAGGTGTAATAGGTAAAACCAATGGTTGAGCAAGAATCATTAGTCCATTCATTAGTCTGTTTGCTAGATATATTGATGGCAGTTCTAAAATGCTTTAATTCTTCTGATTTTTTCCCTCAATGATAAGCAATCAAAGACCTAATAAAAGTAAAGAGATTACGATACCAGTAGATCTTGGAGTCTCTGAACTGCATTTCAAGACTTCAGCCCCCCCCCCCCCTAGAGAACTGTTAATATCAACAACAAAATCGAGCATGTGATGAACTCGAATTAACGTACGACCATACCAGAACCATTGCCACGACGAGACGAGTATTATCAGTAGTCGGAGTGATACTCTCGTCTCTCATAAAGACCAGTCCCGTGGACCGCAATTCCAGACACAGCATCATATCTCATCCACGAGAAAAGAAATGATATCACCCATAAAAACCTGCGAATACCACAAATGTCCCGGCACTTCCGTTCGTTCTCATCTTTATAAGGTGCATTTGATCACTGGCAAAAATTTATCATGCTCTCTCTGTAAAAATTCCATACATGATATACCGACAACAGGTTTTCCGCAATTTCTCAATTTATGGTTGCATTTTTTCGTGTTAATTTAAAATATATGTATGTATATAATCGTGAGAACATTCAAAACAATGACCCTAAATCCTTCCCCTTTAGAACAATCTCAAAACCCATGAGTACAAGTGTACAACAAAAACTCCACCCACAAGAAATTCAGTTTTCTGGTTGGAAGAAAAGGCTTTTGTTACCGTGTCCGCAAAATTAATTATTTCAAGTTGATCCTTTTGTGAAGGCAGTACCCTTGAACTGCTGCCAGCCTACACGTTTGTTCAGTATTAACCGATATGTTGATGGCCTTCAAAAGGGACGATCCAAAATCGTCATTGTAGTCTTCATCCGCCCAACCAAGAACGCCACACAAAAGATCCTGCGCCCCGACTTCTTTTTCTTTGCAGATCTGTACAAAGATGTCGCAAAAATAACTTTGTAGAAATGTGTCCCGCTGAGATGGCTCCAAAACACTCAAAACCATTATTCAGATTTGACAAGGCCAACTTCGGTGAACAGACAGTGCTTCTTCAGTTCTTATCACCGTCTTCATATGAGAAACCGCTAAAATGTATAATATCTTAGGTTCTCTTCAAGTTCTTGATCGTGAAACCTAAAAAAAATCAATGAATAGTACGGCATTAGCTTATAATCAGGAAAAATGACTGAACACAATCAAAAGGGGGTAGTGAACACCATTTCATGGCCTTTTTCTTCAAAAGAATATAAGTTTTGGTCTCTCAAACCCACGGCATGTTGCTTACATCTCTCAAGAACTTAAAGTTTACTTAGTAAAAGCTTTAATCATGAAGGTACAAAAGTTGAAACATTATGATGAGACAGCTACCCAAATGAGTCAGGGTTATATATGAACAGAGGCAAAATCAATGGTGAGAGAATGAGTTACGAATGAAATCAGATCCAAGGTTAGTGCCCAATCTCCGGGGGGGTTGACATTCACCTTTTGGGACTTTGGGGCAGGGCCATTAAAATCTTCAGGCCTACTGTTAAGTAGATGATTCTGTCAATTATTTCACGAAAGTCGACATCTCTTCTATCCAGTCCCTGCAATTAGATTTATACACAACCTCATACTCAGGAAATCAATGAACCACCCATAGAAAGCAGCATGAGAAAGGAAACCCAGAGTTCCAGTGTGCATGGGCATTAATAATACAACCACACTGGAATACGCTTCAATCTACTAAAGTTTACTTTTGAAAATTCAAGAATATAAAGTAAGGCCTTAATGGTGAGATTGGCAACGAAAATATAGCTACAACACATCAATAAAGCCTTTACCAAATTCTAAATTCCTAAAAATTATGTTTTAGAATAGAACTAAGAGATTGTAGATATTATAAATGTTCGGAACTTCTTGAATGTTTAGAATTTGGAAACCAAACTAGATACTTGGCCATAGGAGTAAAGGAAAAAAAATATACTATGGCTTATTAAAAGGAAAAAAAAAATAGATGGTCTTCTGGCCATTTTGGTCACATAATGAGAATAAAAGCATACAATTACTTGGAGGCTGTTGCCTGACACGACAGTATGGCCCAGCGGGGCTAGTCATTAACTCCAATCCAAAGATGGTCGGTCATCCCTATATTGAATTCAGTGAGAGTGTTATTCCGTGTCAGTCAAGTCGGATGAGAGAATTTTAGCGCACCACGGTTAAACATATTTCAGAGAAAATCTGACTTTCAGTTTCATTGATATCATCGTGATGATTGATGTGTTCCAAAATCGCAATATCACAGGTAACCAGGCTAACGAAAGAAAATCATAAATATTGATGCACGCCCAAAGAGTTTGGCATAATCCCTGTCAATCCACACATAGTATTTGGTTACTTGATTAACTTCCTCACACAGTGAGTTTAGGAGCCTTAAACTAGGTAGGAGTGATGGGCTTCGTGATGTGGTTTACCAAAGTAATTCCGGAATCCAAATCCTTGCCTTGAATTGAATCTCCTGTGGTTTGAATTATTTCTCAACACGCATCACATCTACACCAGATGTATCGTAAAAAATCTACATTGTATATGCGGTTCACAAGTTTTATATATGTTATCATAACCTGGTTGGGTAGATGTCAGAGGCAGGGTTACATATCAAAGTGGTCAGATTCAAGAACCTTGGAGTTCTTGGAACACACCAGGGGCACTAGTTTGAATCTCAGATTTCATCAAATATTCTTTAGGGTAAAATGGTGGTGTTTAAACTAAATGCTAGATGTATCATAAATTGGTAGTCCATGCATGCTTATATAGGTTAAACTGTACTATTTAGGCATATTTAATGAGTTGCATTTTCAAGTTAGACACGTCAGACCATATCCCATTACTATAAATCAGTGTTACGTCGATCTGGGGTAAAGCCTGTAAAACAGCCAGCCCAGTGAACGTGGCTCTGCCACGTGCGGTCTGTGGAGGGGTCAGATACACTTGATGAAATGGAAAGAGTCCAAGCCAATACCATTCTTTTTTCTCTTTTCATCCTCATTTGATTGGCAAAGTATCCCATTAAGCAACCCATTCTTTAAAAAAAATTGTAGAGCTCTGCACATGGTCAAATGTTTATCTTGAACTAATCACAATCCCCTCAACCACCATCTCATCCCAAATCGTAGTTCTATTAACAAGAACAGGACGACGATGGAATAGGTTTTGAGGTCAGACTTTTTAGAGCAAACCGAAAACATTCGATGAGATTGCAGTGGTTCCATTGATATTTTTTACCAAGCATCAATACATACTCCACGTCTGAAGCCTTTAAATTAGCCTACTTGTTTCTCATAAAACCCTTTAAATCTAAGGCCCTTAGGTTTCAAAAGATTATGTGATTTCTGTATAATAGTACATACTGTCACTCAAATAAACCTGATTTTCTCTGAAGAGCAAAGTCAGGAGTTAAGCCGTCTAAATCCACGAAAAGAAGCTAGCTAGACTTCAGTAAAAACTGAGTTTAGGGAAGGTCGAAATCAGGGCGTCAGTACATGGAGATTGTAATATTAAGAGGGGACCACGGGTTATTTTACCACATCGGTGGGCTTGACGAGTACCGATCTTCGGTGCCACCAACAAAGTCTATCCCTTGTGTTACAAAAGACCATGAGTAAGAGTGTTAACTGAGAAGAGTCATCTAATACTCCATAACTACCGACTTCTGAGAATTAAAAAACAAACTATTGTTTGTCTTAGAATTCGAAAAGGGATTTCAAAAGTCTCATTGACATTCTAAGGAATTTCTTTAGGCCATTATGTAAAAAGATAAAATCATGCGAAGCTGAATTTCGTGGCTCTGACAAAACACTTCTGAAAGGTCTTAATGGACAACGGAAAAAAAAGAACTAAAAAAATTGATGAGGTAGACCACATTACCTTGACATGTTTCTTGGAATAATGCCTGAATGGATGGATCATAGAGAAAGAAGAATCATTGGAAGAGCTCAACTACACCTCTTCCCATTGGACCATTGGAATATTGAGTCCTTACCGCCATATTGCTTGCAAGTTATTAACTAAGAATAAGTAGCAGCGCCGAACGTGTTGCCCGGCCTCTGCAATGACATGATCCAAGGCCTGCCATACCTTACTATTGGTTATTCAAAATGAAACAACGACAAATGGGGGCCAATAAAACAAATGGACTCATAGGTAATCTTTTTTAACTACATAGAAGAATCCAAAAGCACTCAAACCAGTAGTTGTTTAGTTGTTACAAAAATTGAAACAAATTAACTATCCACGGGTCATATATGTGGAAACTGACAGCAAAATATTTTGGATTTTTTTTTTTAATTATTTTCTTCTGTTTCTTCTTCTTCCAGGTCCACAAACTTCAATCAGCTTTACAGATTCATGAATGAACACAAGAAAACCCAATTAATGTCTAGTTCAAACTTTTCCTTTTTCATGGGACAAATTGAACCAAAAAAATGACCAGATCAATGAAATGAGATTCTTAATTATATTTCCTACACTAAGTAATTGTTATAATCTTTTTAGCTCAATTCAGTATCATTACCCTCTTACCACACCAGAAACTTAAATCTACATTTAGAGGGGGAAACACACATAACAGAAGCTAACAGAAACCAAATTGAAGGAAGAAAATGAAAAGATTTCTCTTACCTTGAACCACTCGACTCACAATATCGGCCAGGGGGGAAAATATGAAGGGAGTGTAGGCACCTCATTGAAGGCCCAAGTTCTGCAGACTGTGAGACCCATCTTAGCGCCGGCTTGAAAGCTTGGCCCTGATCTAGGTCTTCTTATACTTCATCCACAGCATGGTCCATTACAGTAAGAGTTCACCCATAATGTAGAAGATCCTACCATACACCATTTGAAGTGAAGTTCCATCCCTCTGCACAAAAAACTCCAACTCTGGTTCTTTATGATAATTGACCCCACCAAATCCCCAAATGACATGTGTATATAATGCAACACATGATGCAAATCCACTAATGGTTTTAAAACACCACATTCCCTGGCCATTTGGGGCCATTGACGATTTAACCATAAAAATTGATGAACAAGTTCAAAACCCTTGGGGCTCCAAATCTACAAATTGCCAAATTCAGAGAATTACCCATATGAGGTTCTTTATATTAGATATATCAAGCCCCACAATATTGGGTTTCAGATGTGAGCAGGAAAATTTGAAGGAAACCGAACGAACCCTACCTCGATCGAAAAAAAGACCACAAAATTGACTTCGAAGACAAGAAAAGCCAAAATCATGAAAACAGACCACCATATGCAATGAATTCTGTATGTATACGAAGCTTCTGATGATGGGGCTTTATAGAGTCATTTGAATGAAAGGAGCGGTGTGGGAGTGAAGGAGAAGGAGGTTTTGGGTCAAAGTGAGGAAATTCACCACCTAATATGACCCCCAACAAGATCAAGGAGTGATTTAGGAAGGGGAAGAAGATCTGGTGTGTTGTGGTGAAGTGTTGGATCAGCTGTTGGCAATTTAGACTGCGTCTGGTTTCCACTTTCTTCAATTTTTTATAAATCCTACTCGAACAACTTCAAAAATCATGGGCACAGATGATTTGTCTCATATCTTTCACCAAATTTGTTTATTTACATTCTCATCTCATATGCCTAATGTTTTTTTTTTTTTTCCCAATTTTATGAGTTTTTTAGGTATATTATTTGATTTCGTTCAATAAATGAATAGTAAGAAATAATGAACAATTGTGAATAATCCTTGATTTCCGCTTCTCTATCTAATTTTCTTCATTTTCTCTTCTCCTACCAATAACCGCTAAAGGACTTGTTCAAAGAACAGTAAAAGTCTGTTGTTCATCTAAACAGACTCATCACTAAAAAAGAAACAAAAAATTGTGACATCATTAACTAACCTTCCCTTATATTTGTAGGTTAAAAGCATACTCCCCCCTGAGGTCCAGAAATACATCTCCCCCAGAGATTTAAAAGTCACATTACAAAGAGAACCTCAGTTAGCCAAAAGGTCAGTTGCTTCACGGGAAAAAGATGGACCTCGTCATGAAGTATCTTAATGTCAATTTTACTCTCAATGCAATTCCCCCTTACCAACCACTTGTGAAAAACCACCAACAATCAAAGGCAATCAGGCACGCCAATACACCATGGTCCCAAGACCAAATCAAGCACCTCACAACGCAGGATCACCACCACCGCGTAACAGTTGTGGTGACATAGAAAGTTTTGGAAAACCGGTGGACATTCAAACACCAAATTATAAATATTTATAAACAAATTTATGACATCAATTTTTAGTAAATAACTTTTTTGATTATAATTAAGAGAGACGTTTAATATTATCCTTATATATATCGAAGTTGGCGTTAATGCAGAAGGGTTGGCAGTGATTGGAGCAGTCTCGTGGATTCGCTTGTGGGCACGGTAGGCTTGCAAGCGGGGCACAATGGCGTTCGGATGTGCGTCGTAGGGTGGTGGTTATCACAAGAGTAATCAACTAGGGTGATATTTGATTTGGAGACGGAAAAAATTGGAGCGAGAGAGCGAGCTGCTATTAGGTTTGGATTCAATTTTTCCGTAAGTCCGTCTGTTAAAAAGATAAGGCTTTGACAGGGCGTTCGGTGAATTTCCAGGGGAACCTAGGGGAGAGGTCATGCCAATTTACCATTAATTTTAATTTATATGCTACTATTAGTTGCTTAATTGAGGCGACATTTGTCCATATAGTCTTTGAAGCAGTTATTTTCTTCTTGTTCTGTTTTGGTCTGAGCAGCATCATGTGATCACTTGATTGAATATGAATGTGAATGTGGTGGGCCCTCTGTGAGATTGGATCTGTCATGTTTGTGCGGTTCCTAATATCATGTGTCTCGAGTTGTGTCCATTGTGAATTTCAGGAACTTAATACTCTTCTTCGGTTATATTAAGAAAGAATGAGGTCAGGCAAGGATTGATAACAAATTTGTTGAAGATGGAAGAGAGAAAATCAAAAAAACAATTTGTTGGGAAATTCCACTAAAACATATTTCTCTCCTAAATGATTAAAACACTATCACCTATAAAACTTATTTATGAAGTTGAAGAACCTATTAATGCTCAAGAAAAGGTTGTAAAGTGTTGGTATCGCTAATCTTTTCTACACTGTCTTTAGATCAAGAATTAAAGAGGAATTTGATAAAAAGAAAAAAAAAACTAAATGAAAACGATTTGAATCCATTTCTTTTATTCTTTTTTTGTCTTATTAAAATCATTGGTTCAACGCAACCATACTGGTTTGGAATAAAAAAGAAGCTTTATATATTGTTTTGTTTTATGATTTTTTATAGTTTAGTCAATTTCTCTCGTTCAATCTGTCTGGTGGAGGAATCACGGAAAATGACAATAAAAATAAAATAAAAATCTAAAGTAATTCAAAATTATAGTGTTTGATTTTATTATCAATCACTTGGATTTTAGTGGTTAAGTTTGCATTCTTTTTGACTTTTTCCAATTCCTCTCTAAAAAAGATGAACTAAAAAAAAAAATTTTTTTTAAAAGTATTGACTAAAAATGAAGAGGAAAAAAACCCTTCTAAAGCTTAAAAAGAAATTACACCAAATCTATTTTATAGCCAATTTAAATGAATTTATGGTGTTTATATTCTCACCTCCCACCGGTGGACAAATGGAAATAAATTAGTTTATTGAAAAATAATAAAAGGATTTCTATACGTGATGCTTGTCACAACTTTTAAAACCAATAACTTTTATTTTGTTGTTTTGAAAGTTTATAGAGTATTTGCCACAAACTTCATTTTTAGTTAGGGCACAACAATCTTTAAAAACTAATTCTTAAAAGGTCTATTTTATAGCTTTTCAACTTTTATTTTTAATACAAAACAGTTCTAGCATAAGTTGAGTGACATACATGCACTATGCAACTTGAAGATAGGGTGATTAAATTGCGGCTATCCTAGTGTATCCTTAATTGCAATGAGAAAGAAAAAAAAAAGGAGAAAAGAAAGAGAAAACATGGATGCTATGATTGCTCATGTTAGAAGTGTCTTTGAGTCAAAAACTTAGGTAGGTATCATAGATTAATCAATGTTCAAATATGAAAGTGCTATGGAACCAATGATATTTCCTAGATGTACAATAGCCCAAACCTCAATCCCTAAATACTTCAATTGACGAGTTAATACTCTAACTTTGTCAAATTTTATTTTATTTTTTATTTTACTAAATATTAGATACAAACACGACCTTAGTCTTTTATTATATCTTTTAATTATATGAGTGTTTGTTCGTGATGACCGTACGTACGAGCAATCTTAGATAAATGAATCTTAGGATTGCATTGTAGTATTCAAAATTATGGGGGTCCCACTAACACGTCTTGTAATTTAAGCATTTTTATTACTTACACCCCAAACTCCACTTTTGAATATTTATATTCATGAACTATTGACTAAAGTGAAAACATTATATTTTTTCGTCCAAATTAACGAAAAAATGAGATTTTTTCACTTACACTCCCTGTAGTTTGATCATTTATTACTTATACCCCTCAACGCAAAAAAAGAAATGTTACCTAAACTACAATATTTTTCACCGAATTTGTATAATAATGACTGAAATACTCTTAGATCCCATTAGTACCGCATATAAACTGCTCCATTGGAAAAAAAAAAATATACTGAAGCTCTTCTTCTCTCAATTTAGAATCTTATCTAAGTTATTCATGGTCTTTCAACAATCTTCTCAGTCCTCACAACACAGCGAAAATATCCAACCAAAGAAAAATACAACCAATGATACCAAAAAACACAAAAGTCTCTTTTTTTTTATTAAGTCAAATTTCTAAGGTTTTGTTCCGTGAATATTATTATGCATACAAAATTATTAAATTTAACTTCCTTGGATCTATAAATTTATCAATTCAAAAACTTTATTATATTGTGATAAATTCTAACCCATTTTTAATTTTTTTAAATTAATTTTAACTTTTTCACTCATCGAGTAAGTGCATGTACATATCTAATATCTTAGTTCCTAGTGATATATATATTCAGGGGCAACACCTTATTCTACAAACTAAACACATTCTTCCACAATCAAATCAAAAACCTAGCTATGTCTCTTACTAAGATTAGTTTACACTTACAAAAATAAGAAATGAAGCATCTAGAACTCAGTGGGTATGCTATTTATATGTCTTTTAATTGGAGAGTTAATGGCTTACTTGGTTCTCAACTTTAGTCGATAATTCGGGGAGTAAATATCCAAAAAGGGAGTTGAGGGGGTAGGTAATAAATGCTCAACATATGGGGGTGTAAGTGAAAAAAAAAATTCTATTAATTTGATGATTGTGAAAACCGTAACATCTCAATTTCGTTAATAGTTCAGGGGTTTAGAAATCTAAAATGGAGTTGAGGGGGTTGCACGTGATAAAACGCTCAAAGTACTGGGGGTGTTTGTTGTAATTGAAAAAAAAAACAAATTATTGATGATTCCATGGTTGTATTTCATTAATTTTATCTTTCATAGAATAATTACAGTTTCCCTAAATAGAAAAATGAGTCCATGACAGAGAAAGAGCCACCGACAGTAGGTCGGGGGGAAAAAAATTAATAAGAGAGAGAGAGAAGAGCAAAGAATAAGCTTAGGGTGGGACCACCATATCAAAATCATACCAGGGTATGCATGCTTTGTTGTAGAATTGGACTCTGTTTTTCAGGCCCTGAGCCAATGACGGAGTAGAAGATGACTTCAATAGGGTTAAAGTTATAAAATTATGAGATAATAGTGTAATTTTTTTTTTTAGTGGGGTTAAAATTGTATATTTTTTTTTTATTAGGGTGAAAGTATAATTTTTTAGTGGACTCAAAATATAATTTTTCCAGTGAAGACAAATGACCTCATTTGCCCCTCTAGATCCGCCCTTACCTGGGCCCAATGATTTTATCACAATAATATCAAGTTGTTGGGCCTTTGATGGGCCGGGCCGTGTTGTAGGAGCCTGTACAGAAGCCAGAAGGCTTTTCGTTGGATCGTCAGTCAGGATTGAAATGCATTCCAAGGCAAACAATTACAAAATTGATTGGTAGGAATTCCAACTTCGGATGGATTAATCAACGAAAATAAAAATGGAAGAAATAAATTTAACCTCTCACTTTTTTTTATACATTTTTTCCCTTTATAATTTCATCGAAAAATCTATGATATGTGGAATTTGTATGCGAAAAATTTTGAAAATAGAAACACATTTGGTATGGTGTGTTTTGTTGCCAAAAAATGGAATCAATTTACCAAATTGTGAATGAAATCTTTATAAGAGATTGATTTTACGTGGCACACGTAGAATATTTTGTATTATTAATTACTAATTATTTATGAATATTTCTATATTTAAGTTTGACTGATAATTAAAGGAAGATGTTTTTTTTGTAAAAAAGTGCGTCTTTTATGAAAATGCACACTCATTGAAAAAAAATACATCTATATATGTAATGTTTTTCTTTGATGGAAGAAATATGCAGAGGTTCCTAACCTAACTTTAATCCGAACGAGTTTGTATTCCATCGACTACGTGATTCATCAAGTCAAATGCCATATGCTAGAAAAATTTCTCTGATTTGGTCACTCACTTAAACTATGATCACTCGATAACCCTTTTTTGCCACTCTTTTTTTTCCTGACCGACAACTCTTCGCTCTCCTCAACCACCATCTTGCCACTCTTCATCCCTTTCAATGACAAAAAAAATAAATTATTTCTCTTTTCACCATAAGCCAAAATATACATTAAGAAATTACAGGAAGAAAAAGAAATCAAACGAAGTGTTCCATAAGCTCCTAATCGAATCGAATGAACAAAGAGCTTGCTATAAATCCTAATTTAAAACCAAAACAAACCCAACAAAAAAGTCACTTTCAAGTCTTATAGACAGAGATTGAGGGGGAGAGAGAAGAGCGCGCGCAACTTCCCAAATTCACTCCGTCCATCTCTTCTCCCAAAAGACGACAAGATCCAATCAACACAAAATTCCAATCTAAGGCCGGGGGCCCAACTTACTTTCTTCTCGGCTCCTCCTAACACAGCCTCAAGTACCCCACGAACGGCGCACAGACGACAACGGATCGCGGCGACGACGTCCCTTCCCTGGGATCAAGGATCTTTCCCACAAACCACTACTCTCCGTCTCCGCCGTCAATTTCTTATTTCTTGCCCTCCACCCCCATGGCCCGCCTCGGCTGGCCGCAGAAGGCGAGCAGCGACGAGGACGTGATCCACGTGCCACGGTGGCCCGGCCCCGCCACGCGAGGAGCTGTCCATGGATATCAGCCCGAACATCACGCTCCCCGATCCACGTACGCGTAGAGGGGGGCCGCCGGCCACAACGAGAAAGAAAAAAAAGTCGCGGCGTTGCCGGCGGCGGATTCGATCGTACCATGCGAGATCTGATTGAAGGATGTTCCATAAGAGGACAAGGGAGAGTGTAATGCTAGGAGGCGAGGGACACACCCATGTTCTTCTCTTCTCATCAGTCTTAAGAAGAGTCAATCGAGTTGTTGGAGATGGGTCTTTGATTTTCTCTTCTCGACTCTCTTCTCGCCATCACTCGGCTTTCACTATTTACAGAGCTTTAGGATGGGGTTTTGTTGGTTAAACTATGGGCTGGGAACACCTGCACGCCCTTAGGCGCTTGAAGACGGACGCTGTTTGATTGGGGCTGTAACCTTGTAACTAAACAAAAGATCTTGCAAAATTCGTATTCATGTCAATTTTTATCAAAAGTAGACATAGGTTAGTTGTTTAGATTTTTTAAGATAATTAGTTAATTAATTTTTTCCTAATCTTAATCACTATGACTCACGTTCTTAATTTTATTCTTTTTACTTTTGGATTATTTAAGCCAACTTAATAAAATAAATATTTGTTATTTTACCAACCGTACCCTTCTATCTTTTTTATTTTTGCCCACCTTGTTTGTCAACCCACCCCCGCCCTGAATTGTAATTTTAAGAAAGTAAACCGCCAGTGCAGGAGAAAAATCACGGGAGAAAGAGAGAAAAACAACTAATTGTGTCACACTCATTTTATTAAGTTATAAAACATACAAAACATATACTAAACAGTGGAACCACGATCAATGTTATTTTTTACAGTACTGATCTTTATTATCATATCTACAATATGAACGATTTGGATAATCAAAATGAACCCCAAAAGAGACCCCAAAAACTTGAATTGCACCAATTCAATTCAAGTCCCCAACATCAGAAGCAATGCCCTGGGGTGTTAATAGATAAATTATCTCGTGATTGTTGGCCAACAATATGAACCTCATGTACTTATTTTTGGCAACAAGAGTATGGAATTTACAATGAAAAGTACAAACTGAAAAATAAAGTTTTTTTGTTATTAAAAAAACATTTTTTATATGTTTTTTGGTCAAAATCAAACTCTTTATTTTGTAAGAAAATTGGTTTTAAATTTTTCTATATTTAATGAATTAATCTTTACCATACACTTGAAGCTAACTTGAAAATTAAAAATGTCTAACAAATGATAGTTTACCATAATAGTTGGTACGTTTACTATAACTATAATTTTCTTATATTTTTTTCAATACATCTCAGTGCCGTGTTAACATGCTTCTATAGATTGTACAAGATTTTATTGTCCGTTGTAATCTTAATAGATCTTTACTTCAAAGCAAACAATTGGTTCAAATAGTGAAGCAAAATAATTTAGGTGATCGAGTTGAAAAAAATTAAATAAAATAAATCAAAATGAATTTATGAACTGATTCTAATATGAACTCTGAAAATTAGTAGCAAGCACTCTTACCTTCAATTCAATAACTGTTGTAAAGAAAGAAAAATACTCGAAAACTTACTAAAATAAAATCCTAATGAGTATTTTTTTAAAATAAAGGTCTAGTTTAAAAATTATAACTATAAGGAATAAATACAAATCTTATTAGCTCTTTATCCAGTTTTAACTCTTTAACCGATAGTAATAAATGAATCGACCGACGACCCAGCCACCGTGGCCCCAACAACGTAGTAGGTTGCTTCCATAGTTCCTTTAGGCCATAATTTCATACATACCAACACCCCTTAAATTATCACTGTTAATTTTAATTATTTTCACCCCTCATCTAAAAATCAAATTATATCTCCCTTAACTATAGTATACCACTTACACCTCTTCTAAATCATTAGTTTTATTTGTGGAAAAGTGATAAAAATCGATCACGTGTTATTCATAGTGCTTAACTTAATATCCTTATATCTAAAATATTCTTATTTTTTTTTATAAAAGATAAGTCAATGCTCTAAGTTTAAAATTTTATTATAAGGGTTAGATGTTGTTCCTATAATGGCCTGAATAATCCTAAATATGAGTATACTGATATTTATAAAAGAATTAATGATAGTTTAGATATACAGACTTTAATTTAGAATATATGGTAATATGTGATCGATTTTTATTATTATTTTAAATAAATTAATAATAAAAGTTGTAAGTGATACAATTAAATAGTTAAAAGGTTAATAAAATTTATATTTTAAATAAATAATAATAATAATAAAAATGTAGGAATGTTTGTGAAATTAAGCCTTCCATTTATTGTTTCTAGGGCTTCACGTCCGCCTCCGCCGCTCTACAATATAAATCATCACTTGAGCCCTCTTCTCTCTCTCCCCCTCTTGCTCTCTCTCTATCTTTTGTTTTCAGTTTGTTGCAGGCTTTCATCTCTCTCTCTCTCTCTCTCTCCATTTTTTACTTAGCGGGTATATATATACCTATGTACGAGCGGGAGGATGAATATGTTGAATTTATGGAGGGTGATGATCCATTGTCATGTGATCCGAAAGGTCTCCTCGCTACTTCTTTCTATCCTCTGTGTTGTGTTTTGGGATTTTGTAATCGGTCATATTTGTATAGGATAACAGTAAAAATCATGTTTTCGAACGAAATTGCAGATGATGAAATCGAAAAAACTTAGACCAACCTTCTGACCGTCTGACCCATGGCTGTGTAATGAGAAAAGAGATTTTCGTTTCTGATGTGTGAATCAGGATCGAATTAATGAAATATCATTTAAAAATTAAAAATCATCTTAAGGCCCCCGTTTGGACTAGATTGTTTCTAATTGAAATCGTCTTTATTTTTTATTTACTATTGAAATTGGATTTGTTTCGATGCAAAACTCTTTTTTGATAAATATTTTTTACTCACCAAATCTACGATTACAATACACAATATAATTTTTTTATCACCGAAAGAATTTTTCAGGGAAAATTTTTTTTGCCAAAAAACAATCGGAGCTTATTTAACATAGATTAGTACACTATTTTTTTTATCACGGTCGTGATAGTGGGTCAGACCGGGCCGGATCACTTTTTTTTGACGGGCAAGGGCACAATAAAACACGAGTTGTTTAAATCCTCTTAGTTAAAAAAATCAAACTTAAATTTGTTAACATCATAAAATTTGGATTGGCTTGATTCTTCAAACTTAGGTGGCTAAGAGGAGTGGGTTACTACTCCAATACCCTGGCAGACGATTTGTTCTATTCAACGCAAGTATATAAGAAGCCTCCGTTAACCATTATCAAGTCAAGCGGAAATGCTATGGGTAATGAAACACCTTATTAGGTATTACATTTGGATTGATTGGGTGTG
>VIGQ01000984.1:30000-32205 GCA_009663005.1 Actinidia chinensis | reverse complement strand
TTTTTCTATTTATTTTTTTTACTATTCATGTTTTCTTTTTCTATTTATATTTTTACTTTAATTTATAATTGTTTTCAATTTTCATATTCTATTTCGTTGATTAATTTTTTATGTTTCTATTTTTATTTTTTATTGTAGTTTAGGTTTTATGATGTTTGATTTTATTTTCTATTCGTTTTAATTTAATATTCAGTTTTTAATTTTACTTTTGTTTTATATTTCTTTTTTTAACTTTTAATTTTATTGTATTTTTTTTTATATTCCTATTCTGTTTTCTGTTTTCAGATTTTGAATTTTTATTTTTATTTTTGTTTTCTATTCTTTTTTTTTGTTTTTTGTTTTTTGTTTTTTAGATTGTTATTTTCCAAATTTGCTTTTTCTGAGTTCTTTTGTCTATTTATGTTTTACGATTTATTTTTATCATATGTTTGTATTTCTGGTTCTTTTACTATTTTGGTTTTTCAGTTTCAGTGTTATTTTTTGTTTTCTATTTTTTTTTCTGTTTTTTCTATTCCTATTTTAAGTTTCTAGTTATATTTGTTTTAATTTGCTTTCTATTTGTTTTGATTTACTTTTTTCTTTTTCTATCTGTATTTTTTCTATTACATTTTTAAATTTTTATTTCTGATTTTATTTTAATTTTCTGTTTCTAATTCATATTTCAGTTTTTCAGTTTTTAGATTTATTTTTTTTTTTGTTCAATTTATGTTTTCTAGTTATTTTTTCTATTTCTGTTCCTATTTTTATTTTTTTTCTATTTTTTTTTCTGTTTTGCTTTTACCATCGGTTAGTATCCACTCATAGGGCTTACACTACTCAGATCAGTGGAGATAGGTGTCAAAGATTGAAGCGTCACGTTTTGGCATGATCGGCAACAGCAGACATGGGGTGGCTATTGTTGTAGGTAGTTTAAAATTTAAATAAGGAATAGACATTGGTAATATTTTTATCTTGCGCCTCTAATAGTCAAGATTTTGGAGTTTATAACAACCTAAGTAATCTTAAGTGGTACAAACATCTTAGCATTGGGTATCATTCATCATAGTCTTTACGTTGAATGGACCATTGACCTCACAATTATACTGAAATGACATAAATATTATAGTGAAAGATCATTTTTAATCTATAAGGATCTATTTTAACTTGTCAACTTTTAGACCACTATCGTCTATTGAAGAGTTAATATATTTTTTCATGCACTGAAAATGATCATGTTATAGTTGATTATGTCAGTCTCTGGGTTTGGGATTCAGTATCGGCGTTATACCCGCATCAACATCCATCAAGTAGGCCCCGTACCGGTCTTAATAATGGGATCGGATTGTTTTATTTTTGGGAGCCCATTAAGTATATAATTTATATAAAAATTTAGGTTGATTAGAAATTTAGACATTGACATCCACTCGATATGATTGAATTTGTGTTGCAATTTACTTTTAAAATTAATCTTATGTATGTGTGTTGTTTATCTTTTTAGAACAAATTTGACTTGATTTTATGGCTACAAATACCTAATCAACTTTATTTTTTTTTTGGATTATCTATTTATGGAGTCTGACGACAAAAATTGTTCGGATCAGATAATTGAATCTGAGAAGGGGTGCAAATGATTCTAAGCACTGAGTTGTGCCATTTTGGACATTAGAATGAGGGGGGGGGGGGGGGGGGGGGGGGGGGGGGGGGGCGGGTGGCGGGGGAAAACAACAAAACAAAACAAAACAAAATGATACCCTCTCCCTCTCTATTTATTTTTATTTTTTAGAGAATTTAATTTTTTTAAAAATCAAAAAACAAGAGGTATTTAGTTACATAAATATTGTTTTGAAAACATTTTTGTTTTCAGTTTTTGTTACAAAAAACATAAAACAGTATTTTTTTATTTTTTAAAATATATTTTTTTCTGTTTTATTTTGGAGAAAAATGTGTTCGAAAACAACCTTTTCCAGTTTTTTTTATAAAAAAAAAAAGCAATTTCTATTCAATTTTAAAAAAAATAGTTTTTCCTATTTTTTAGAACAGTTTTTGATAAAGAAAAAGCAGTTTTTTTTTCTCAACAAAATCTGCTTTTTACCATTTTTTTTTTAAATACTGAAAAAAAAGACATTGTTGTAGATATTTGATTTGAAGGCCAAACCTTCAACAATTTAAGCAGTACGTAAAACCTTATATGATCATTTTTATGGATTAAAATTTTAATTTGGTCAA
>VIGQ01000984.1:10000-17500 GCA_009663005.1 Actinidia chinensis | reverse complement strand
CTTCACTGCCTATGACAAGCATTAAAAATGTGCATATTTTTTCTTTCCCTTCTTGTAACAGTTTTCCTGAGAATTTTGTTTACCTTTTGTCCGTCCATTCTTACCTAGCTACTTCATTAGGAAGGGATGTTATGATTTCACGTGCCATATTAGGTATTTTTCTTCTTCCCTTTAATTTTTTTATGATAGGTTGTGGCTATTTGCATATTATTTATCCTACAATTAATGATGATAAGTTTGTGATGCACATTTAGTACTTCTGTTTTTCAGTTATTAATCCTAAGTTATAATTGATTTCAATCAAATGTTGTTGGTCGTACTCGTTCAGATTCTTTTGGCGTTGCTTCCCCCTGATTGCGCGGGGGTGCGATATGATCAATTGTTTCAGTTTTCTTAATATCATGTTTGTTACCTTACGATTCTATATATTTAGATCATTTTTTTTCCAGTATTTAATTGCAATTTGTGGCATTCAATGTTTTAGGTATTCGACCCAATCATAAAGGAATGGTAAGTTACTAGACCTGAAAAGTGTCATCAAGGAAGTACACAAAAGTTTTTTTTCAATGCGGACATATGTCTTGTAAGTATGATATAAATATTTTATATACACTGATTTTGTGCAATGTTCTCCTTTATAAGAATAATTTCTTTAGTTGTTTATGAATTATAATTTCTTGTACGTAGACACTTAACCCCTTCTATAAAGCTAGTTTTTCTTGACAACTCAACGGCATAATTATAATAAAGTTGCTAATTATACAAGTATGTTAGTGGCGTCTGTTTTTTTTTTTCCTTCTTTTTTTTGCATGCATTTGAATCCATTTCATAAATATGGGATGTACTGTTTGTCATTTGCCATAAATATTTTTCGCAGTTTGGGTTTTCTCTCAGGGTAACTGTCCGGTAATCTTTTTAAAACATAATTTTTTTTTTTTTGGGACTTTTAAGTTTTTTCTCTTCTCATTTTTTCTGTTTACAAATAGAAACCAAACACAAAAAGAGTCTTTTTTAATTTTTTTTAAACCAAAAAAAACAGAAACTACTTTTCCTCCCAGTTTCTTACAGAACGTTGTTTCTGTTTTCTTTTAGTGAAAATTGTTTTTGAAACCCGTTTTTTAAGTTTCTTTTAAAAAGCAAAAACAGAAAATAATATTTTTCAGTTTTTTTAAACAAAAACAAGAACTACATTTTTTTCAGTTTTTTAAAACAAAAAATTATTTCTGTTTTTCTTTTGTAGAATACTGTTTTTTGAAAACATTTTGTTTTCAGTTTCTGTTAAAAAAACACAAAAGTATTTAAAAAACACAATATTTTTTAAAAAATACTATATTTTTTAATTTCTCTCATCAAAAAAATTAAAAAATTAAAAAATCACTAAAAATAGAAAAACTAAAAAAAAGCATTAAAAATATTTAACCAAAGTAGGTCCAATGTCCCATCAATGAGTTACACACTAGTTCTCTATTTTTTGTTTACAATCGAGGATTCTTTATTAAAAAATACAAAGATTTCTTTCTTGACCACCAGTTTTTTTTTTGAAAAAAGATCATTTCTTTATTAATTGACAGCTATTTGCCAATCTTGTAATAACCATTTCTTAAACACCAAGATTTTTTTTTAGAATAAGACGTTTTATTTAGTATTGCCAGGTTTGGCAACTATTTTCCAACCAATAACATTGTAATACTGTTCTGGCAATAGCAACTTGCTTTCTATATATTCTTGGCAGCCAATCCGCATCTCCGCTCATTTGTTAAATAACCTTCTGCTCTCCTCCTCAAGCCTTCCATCCCTAACTGTAACACCCTCAGCAATCTCAACAATCGACGCTAAATCGGGAGGGGAGAGAGAGAGTGAGAGTTCCACGAGAAAGGGCATAGTTCGATATGTTTTTTGTGAATTGAAGAATTCAAATTTAAGCCCTAATCTTCCAACTGTAACTTTTTTCTAGGTTTCTGATTTTGTTTTTCGATTTCTGTTTATGTTGCACAGTTCCGATCCAACGGACGACTCGAACCGGTCTTCGATTACAGCCGCGTTTCAGCCTTGCGACGTTGCTGCCTGCCTCGACGGTCCTCTTCTCTCTCCCTTTCTTTCTCTCTCTACAGGTGATATGTGTGTGTGTGTATGCAATGGATGTGTAAATCTGTTTTTGAATTGTCAGATGACTGTTCAATTCCCTCCGCATCTTTTACTCACCAGACGAAGAAGCGGATCGAATAATTCGGTACGGCATAGCTTGAAAGGGAGGAGTAATTTTTTTTATTTGTGATCTTATTTCTCCTCTGTTCTTCCGCTGCCGCGACCAAAGACTAGCTAATGGTGGACAAGCCATTCAATGGGTGTTTAAAACGTCGATCCAAAAGTCTTCTTCTTGACTGCTAACTCTGATTATGCAGCTTCCTCATTTTGGTTTTTTCACATGACCTGACAATTTGTAGGTGTTCACGTTCCTTCTTTGGAGGAAACCTCTAAGTAGGATGGTTCTGGTCTCGATTTGTTACTTTTCTAATTCCTACTATTATGCTAGCTCACACGTTTATCCTTCAATAATTAATTTAGGTGAAGTATCAGAAAATGAATATTTTTACCCTTATGAGTTATGAATTCCAGGTTCAAAGCTCATACTTATCGATGATGTTGTCGAAAGAGTAGCCTTCCCATCCTTGGCTTGGATGATCATCTTCATAAGAACTTGTACTCATAACTTTACTACTCTCCCAGCAACCTAAGCCCATCCAATCAAGTATCGAGAAGTGAACTTCTAATCAGACATGCTAGTGCACGATAATCAGGTTCTTCTTCCTCTATTATAGCACCTACAACTTTTTGTATTGTACTTATTACAAACACTTTGGAATACCATTACGTTTTGCTGGCTGATTTTCTCCCCTTCTGTGCATGACTTCGGATATTCTCTACTATGAGGTATTGGATATCCGCTCTTTTCCAGAACTGCAAGTCCTGCAAACTCTAAAAGTTTGCTTTCCATCATGCTAAACCAAGGATTAAGTGCGTGTCAAACTATACCAGTCATTTCTTTTTTGTTTTAGAATGTCTCTCATTCTATAATATTTTAAAATTATTCTTTGTCGTGTTTTAGAATTTGACTCTCATTCTAATATATTTTTAAAACTATTTCAGGTAAAAATTCATACATAATTGCCAAACCAAACACTGTTGGAGATGTAATAATGGACCTAGAACAAGGTAACTGCAACTTTCTAGCTGTAAATTTTTTGTATTCTCTGTGATACTTCCATGGAACCTGATTTGGTTACAGTTGTAGTTTTTCAACCTAAGTGCTAAAGTACACTTATTCTTACGTTCACCAATCTTCGCATATTGTTTTGAACGGCTATCAATGTTTTAGCCTTCATTTCAACTTCCTCTTCAAAAGAAGTTTTAGTTTGTAGAGATACTTTTGTTGTTATGACATACATATTCCAATGTATTTGCAATTTTTTATTTGTAAATTCATGACACAAAGTCCTACTTGTCTCACAAAATTCACTACGATGTGGCAAGGTTCTTTGCAGATCTGGGATTTTTATCAGTGTACTTTAGCGGAGAACATTAAATCATTTGATCTAAAGACGTGGCAAAACTATGCATCGGTCTTCTTTTCCTCTTCCTTGTGCATCCTCGTTGCCATTTATCGGGTGGATGACTATTGGCACCATTGGTCAGGAATGTTTTTGGTGGAGGGTCTCCTAGGTTTGCCTTGTTTCTATAATAATTTGTATTTCTGATTGTAGTTCTGGTTGTTTCACAACATTTTGTATCTGCAGTTTTTCCACTCCATTTTCAAATGATGGTAACTATCTTTGTTTTCCTTTTCACTAAACTTAAATTAAATTGCTGACAAAGTTTTCTTTTTTCACTAACTCATAATAATTGTGCACGGATGCATTATAAAAATGTGTTTTGAAACTAATTTTCTATCATTTTGGTTCTTAAAATTAATCTTCCCCTCCGCTTCTATTATGTGGTGTTTGTTCTTTCCTTCCCCCTCGATTATCAGGACGGTTTGATATAGCAGTTACCTCTTATACTGTTTGTTTGTTCAGATGGGTCCTTATGCATATTTTTGTGAGCACTAGAAGTCACGCAAATTCACATCTGGGACATTCCGTGGGTGAAATCCAATGCCCATCCAACCAAGGCTCAGTTTTGTGAATCAACCAAACTGACCGAGACAACCACGAGCTCATCTCGGGTGGCAGGCTGCCAATTCAGCTCATGGCTGATTTAGAGTCGGGAGAAGGTAACCTTTTTAATTCATTAACTGTATTGTGTCTAACGTTTGTTCTTGCAGATTAGGCTTTTGTGAATGTGTAGTTTGGAGTATTTAGTGCGTCACTGCATTTTGCATGCACAGGCATGCATGGTTATAGTTAAGTGATGTATTGAACAGTTCTCGCATATTGGTGTGATTGTTTTAAGTTTTTTAATGGTCCATTTTAATTAACCTAATATGATTGATATTGTTTTGTTCCTATTCTTAGGTAAGGGATTGGTGGTTGAGAGGGGATAGGGTGTTGGTTGAAGCTTGTGGGTCCTTCAGGAGAGAGAAGCGCTACATTTTAATTGGGACTTTTGTACCAATATGATGGAGCTGCTTGTTTTGCGCTAACAGGGGAGAGTAAGCGGGTGAGCTTGGTGCACAGCACTGTTAGTCTCATGGAACTCACGTTTGCAAGGAAATCACATGCATGACTGCTTATACTTACTGCTTCTTCTTGGGGTCATAAGAGATCATACTATAATTCATTATACATCCATTTACTGCTATGCAGGGGAGCATATGATACAGATCTTAAAGATCTATTGAAGGACAATACTGTCCTGTTTGGGGCTGTTCCTGTGAGTTAACTTTTGGTTTTCATGGTATTTTATTTTTTTTGATCGGAGATGGAGTAAAATAAGTTTTTTGATCATTATGTCTCATTTGATGAAGGCATACTAAATTACCTACCCCTATATCCTTATGTAGTTAATAGTTGATGTATTTGATTGAAACTTGTCAAATTCCAGTTCCTTTACTCGTCTCTCCCTTTTTCTCTCTCTTGATATGGTCTTGACAATAAGAGATTTAGTCAGAAATCATGCTTAGGCATACCTGGCATCAGTACTTTTCTCTGTACTTTTGATGAAGATAATCCTCTGAATGTTGCAAGCGAGTAGGTTATACAGATTCAAATCATTTGTATTTCCTTACTAGATTTCGTGTTTGATTTCATTGAGAGAGAGTAACTGATGGGACTGTTTTTTGATGGTCAGATTATATTATGTCCTGTTTGCCTATTGTTCGTCTCCTTTTCTCTATTTTCCTTTTCTGGATCACATGTTTGCCGTGAAGAACTGAGCCTGGCCATTTTTTGATAGACGTTTTTCTGTGGAGGAACATGATAAAATTGTAGGTTGTATAATTGGTACTACTGGCTTATAGGTTCTCCCGGCAATGTTGCCGTGGGTACCCTGCTCTTAACTCAGGATGCGCAGATAAAAGATGGACACTTGGCGAAGCAGCCACAGCGGAAACACAATGGTTCAGTGAGTGGCTTGAGATGTGGGAAGAAAACTTCTGTATCTTCACGCCCTCAACACCAGTGAGTAGTATTTTCACAGGTTGTGCTCATCACTTGTTAGTTTTTGTACTAAATTTGATGTGAATACGTTTAACTGCTGATCTCTATTGTTTTTGTGGTTTCGAACTAAGCGATTGCTGATATTTGGAAAACTAGAAAGCTCTTGCTTCTTACTCCTTAATTGGTGAAATCACATATTGAAGATCTCTTTTTCAGGGTGAATATCCTTGAATATAGGACTTATTGCGTACATGGAGGAGGGGGGAGGGGAGGGGAGGAAGGAGTACCGACATAAAAGATAACAGCATCATCCAAGTTTTTGCTCTTGAACTTCTGATAGTTTAGTGGTTAGCTCCTTAGTTATGGTCCACGATCGATCAATTTGTATGTATAACTTCTATTGAAGAAAATTTAGATTTTTCTAATCCTATTTTTACTCTGTTTTCTCCGCCACAGGATAGTTTACCATTGCCCAAAAATTCTGATTTTTCTATTGTCCTCCTGTTTACATTGGTTGTGTATTGATATAGGAATCTTTTTCTTTTCATTTGGCAGGTTTGACTGTTGCTTTGTTTTGTTACTTGCAATTCTTTCCAACCCCATATGACTTGGATGGTATTTCCTTTCTATTCCTTAATTCATTTTATTTCTTGCATTTCATGCAATTATTGTAGCTTTTTCACTCTCTCGACCTTAGGTAGTGTGTAATTCCTCTAGGATGACAATAGGTCCAACTTAATGGTAACTGAGTCCCCAATCTCGTCTGGCTACACTAAAATCTGCTCCTACACTTCTCCACCTGTTGTGCTTCTCCCTATACCGGACCAAAATCTAATGTCCGTACGCCTCAATCACCCCCCCATTCTGCCATATAATTTCAGGGGGGAAGTAAAATTGATAGAGGGAAGATCTGTTGAATGTCCTTGAGATATTTCATCGAACAAGTAGATGACCCTACATCTTCTCCCACCCAAAACCTTGGGCTTTAAAGGAAACACTGATCATAATCCATTGCTGAGGTTTATGCCGCCGACCATCACCTGCGTCGAACTTATTCCTTTTGGAAGAGCACGCCTCTCATGGCTGCGCCGCTTCACATCATTCTTCCAACATTATTTTTTTTTTTTAAAATTGAATACTTCCTCATTTTTTGTTCTTCAACATATTTTTTTTAATTTAATAAAAATTTTACATTATTAGATTCTCTCGTTAAGGGGAACTGAAAAATATCAGATTTTGATGAGATAATGAAAAAATTTCAAACAAAAAATTTGAAACGAAATAGATCATTTTTTTTAAAAAAAGATTCTAACAGGCCATTCTCGTATTATTGGGGTTCAAAATGTAGTCTCGATTCATTTACTCATTTAGGGTGCGTTAGAGATGGCTTAAAAATAAATCATCCAAGTACTCAATAAACAACCCAACTTATCTCGCTTGAGAGAGGTCTTTCAATCCTAGACCCACTTTACTCGGACTGGGATTTTTTTTTTTTTTTTAATTTGAAATTATTTCTTTCTGCTTTTATTTGAAGAAAACTAGTTTTGAAACAATTTTCTTTTTCTTGTTCCATTTCTGTTACTCTGTAACAAAAACAGAAATATATTTCAATTTTTAAAAAAAAAACTGCTTAATTTTAAATGTTTTTTAACAGACATTGTTTTTGTTTTATTTTTATGTTGAAAAAACTGGCAACAGTTTTTTACTGTCCAGTTTTTCCCGTTTAAAAAACCGAAACTAAAATTGAAAATAGTCTTTTTTCAATTTTTTTAAACGAAACAAAAACTATAGTTTTTTCAGTTTTTTTAAACAGAGTTATTATGTTTTATTTTGTGGAAACTGTTTTTTTGAAAACAGTTTTATTAATTTTTCATTTTATGTTAAAAAAAAGATAAACAGTCTTTTT
>VIGQ01001291.1:0-33222 GCA_009663005.1 Actinidia chinensis | reverse complement strand
AAAAATTATAAATGTTTATCAAATCAGGTCCAAAAGTGGGCTAGATTCAGATATCTGAATTCGGATCCGATAAATATGGATTACCAGGATTCGGATTAGATTGATTTTCTGATCATAATTTTATTAAGGGATTCGGATTTATTTGGACTGATGCTAATCTGGTACATTGAGCATTGTTGTATGTAGATTTATGGTGCGCTCAAAATTGCATCAGGGAGATGGAGAATGAGAAGACAGCAGCAGAGCAGCGTCCATGGGAGCAGCAAAATCATGGCCCAAGTCCATCTTTTCTTCTACCCCACCCACTTCCCTGCCCCAACATTGGGTAATTATTTTATTTTTCTTGTAAACTTAGCTTTATATTCTCTTAACATTAGTGTTTTTTTTTTGGCGGGATTTTTTTATCTATTTTGGTTTTCAAAATTTTTCATATTTAGTGAATTATTTTCACTGATTGATCTCGACGACTCCTTTTAAAGAGGCTTGAAAATGTTAGAATTTTTATTTAATTTAAAAAAAAGTTTACTAAAAAAAAGACAATTTTTACTTGAAAAATTAGGTATTTTTTTTTGTCTTTAGTTGAGTTTTTCTTTCCAAAATTTGAATAAAATTATTACTTTTTTCATATCCTGAAAAGAATTTGAATTATTGAGAAGAATTAAATTTTTTTTTTTGACATTTTCACATTCATCTCGTAAAAAAAAGTATAACATAAATTGATCAGGCACTAAAAAGAATTCAAGTGAGATTTGAAAATGAAGGGAGCTAAATTCATTCGTTCACATTGGATGCTTTCTTCCCACATGATAAGTTACTTGCCAAAAGTACCCTTTCATTGTTATTATACATATTTAAGTCCCACTAGACAATATTGTAACTGATCCAAGTAAGTTGTATTTTTGTTGATGGTTTGTATTGCTCTCTACGGATCTAAATAGAAGCATACATTTCGAGTGTTGGAGGAAGGAATTTAACCATATGCGCTTCGTAATGAATTTATATAGATGGGAGGATTTTGTTTCTTGGAACTCTTACTATACTTGTTTTTTTATAACTCGGTATTCGGTTTATTAGTCCATTAAACTTTCAAATTTCATTTAAAGTCGGGACAACAATGAGAAAAAATTAAACCCTATAATTTTAATTGTAACAAATTATATCATATAGTTTTAATTTTGTAGTAATTTAAATCATTCGTTAGTTTACATTATTCTAGGGTCAACATAACCAACTGATATCGTATATCGTTTTTTTGCCATTATGGGCTTGACCCGACTCACAGCCAATTTTTCCCGAGTTTGGGCAGGCCCGTCCCAAGAGCATCGGCGGGCTCAAGCTGGTCCAGCTCATCTATCAAATGCTCTGGTCAAGGCCCAAGTTTTACACAGCTGTCAAATGGTCAAGTCCAGGCCCAAGTTTGAACCACAGCTGTCAAATGGTTGAGTCCAGGCCCAAGAGATATTTCTTGGGGTTCAAGTAGAATCAGCCTTACCTATATACAGTATATACACAGTTGTTAAAGGAGCATTAAAAAAAGGAAAATTAGAAACTAAAGTAAATATATATATATATATATATATATATATATATATATATGGTAATAAGGATTCGCGAGATTTTTCCGATCTTGATTCGCACGCAAGCGTTACCTATATATACGCACACTTCTGAGAGAGGGTGAGATATAGAAAGAAAGAAAAGAAGAATGGTGATTGGTGAGAGAACAGAGACTATCTCTGTTGGAGAGAGAGGAGAATTGGTTCATCGATTGTTTGTGTTGGAGAGAGATGGAGTTGGGAATAGAAAGAGAGAAGAATTGGCCGTGGCTATCCGAAGAAGATGGAGGTGAAGAAGATCAAACGATCGAACCGTGGCCAAAGAATTGGCCGTCGTCAAGTGGATGCAACGTCGTGGAAAGGGAGACCGACGATGGTGGAATGCGTCAACATCGACGAAGACACCATCAAGAAGATTTACAAATTCTGGGTGTTGTTTCCCAACGGAGAGTTTGGGTTGAAGATTCGAGATCCCGAAACGGAAATGCCGATGGAAGAGTTTATAGAATTCGTGAAAGGGATGTATTTCAGGGCTATGAGGCAGTCGGAGTCTCAGAGGACCAGGAGAAGAATCAATTGGAAGAGCAGCGAGTTGCGTTTTGTAATTGTTTTTGATAACGGGATGGGCAGTAGAATCAATTTCGAGAATTTTAAGCCCCAATTAGTATCACATTCTAAGGGTTCATGTGAGTCTCTCTTACACCCATCTCTAATGATTCTTTTTAAGTATGATAAGTGATTTTTTTACCTGGTTCTTAATTACTATTATATGTTGAATATGAAACATGAATGTTCAGGGAAGCAAAGACTTATGAGGTGGACCCTATATTATTGAATTGTGCACAAAAATCAACTGTATGATTGATTACTTTTACTTTTATGTTGCTGACTGATTAAGTGTGATGCATTTTGGGGGGATTGTAGAATATGTGGGATCTGACTCTGGATACAGACTTTTTCAAGGAACTACAAGATGAATACACCTTTGAGATTGCCCTGGAGGACCTTATTGTAGGTTTTTTGGGATGTAATTGCTGGTTTAATTGGTGGTTGTGGGTCATTATCTTTTTTGTAGTGCTGTAACTTTTTTCAATTGATCGCCAGGACAATTCGTTACAAGCAATATGGTCCAATGGTGTAAAAGAGAGGAAATTAATTAGGTATGCATGGGTGGTGTTTATTACACGAGGTTTTATCATGTTGAGCTTTTAACAGAATAAGAATACGAATTATGACTAATTAGTAAAGAGTTTATTTTCTAAATTGGTGCTTATATTCCTAAAAGAGTACAAAAATGTATCATGTAATTACATATGGGATAGTTTGCATTAAATATAAACGTTTATGTCGTACTTATATTTGGCATGGATTCCTGGTATATCAGTGGGGCATTATAGTTGGGGCATTATAGTTGCTGATTAGTGTTTCATCTGGTTCGTCTTCTTCAAATAGATAGATATTTTGTTATGTACGCGAGTATATCTTTGTTTGTTTGTTTTCCGTTCGAATTCTCCAATGATTTTCTCTACTTTGTATGCAATACCTTTGCTACACTTCTTTAAGTTTAGGTTACTCAGTTCAATTGGCTTTGCTTGAGCTTCTATTATCGAATTTTCTGCAGTGTTGCACTTGCTGATGATAGAATTTCAATATTTGACACTGGTCCTGGAATGGATGGCAGCGACGAGAACTTGATGCAACATCTTTGATGACTTTTCTCAGGTCAAGGTTTTATTGGATAATACTCCTTTACTGGGTTAGAATTTACAGTCTGAATGGTGAAATTGGTTGTTTCATTTTGGGCAAAATCCTATTTGCATAGTGGTTTTGGTCTGGTGCACTTTAATCCCTTGACTTTTTAAAATAGTCATTTTACCACATTATGTTTTTGGATTAAAGTGCAATTCTAACTTTGTTAACAACAGATGAAAAAATACTTTTATACCCTTTTTGTCCTTTCCTTTTTCCTTCTCCCATGCTCTCTCTCTCTCCTTTGTGTAGACATACTATTCATATACGTTTTATACTGGCCAAAATACTCCACCTCTTAATCCAATTAAATCACTTATTTATGAAAATTTCCCTAACATTTCAATCTACTTTTAAACTTTGTTACTTAATTGTAACACATTAAATTTTATGTACACACACATGCGTATTTATGATGAATATGTATGTCTTTATATTTATTGGTCTTGTATCAAATACTGAGGAGATTTTAAGTGTTCAATGGTTGCTGGACATTGTTGGTCCTATAGCTCTATTTTATTTTTAATGATCCATTCTATCTGAAAGGAACTTTGGGTATGTTGATGCACATATTTGTTACTACTATGTAGACTTGTAGTGGCAAGTTGTGCTTAATCATGATATATTTGTTACAGCCACCTTGTTGATAGATAACGAGCCTAGCCAAGATCTGCTCAAATTCTTTGTGCTCAATGTGATGGTGAAACCTTAGCGGTTGTAGATTCCAAACTTGGAAATGCAATTAACGAGAAACTGGTGAGTATTCCATGAGATTGGAATCCTTGTTCTACTTGTATTCCATCTGATTTGGCTCAATTGATGTTTTACAGCCAATAGAATGTGTTCACCCCAATGCTGTTGGGGAACTGATGAGAGAGGTGAGAATCCAATTGACGGACTTATATCTGGCTGGGCTACTCAGGATTTGGCTCCAAGAGCTTGGGTTTATCTTGCAGCCATGGTTCATCTGACAGCCAATCTGGATACAAGTATAAATTTAGTCTCAATAAGGTGAGTTTGTTATTTGTTTATTTATTATTATTTTGTATACGAACTCCTGTACTGCTGGTACTGTTTGATTGAGGTTGAACATTAATTATTTACCTCTTTTCCTTCGTTTACAAATTGATTGTTTATAACTTCTCGTCCGTAATCATTTGCTATAAAATAAGTAATCTTATGGCAACGTGATCCTTGTGCGCGTAGGGCATGGGAGGGCAACTAGTAAGGTAAAAGGGGGACAATGCTTTGTGATTCTAACACTTGATTTGATGGATCACCTCTACTCTTGCTACAGAATAGAGTCATTACCATTGGATTGGTTGGTCTTCCATTTGATCCTCAGTAGTAGCTCCTTGTTTGCTGACTGTTTGCTCTAAACAGGTCCAATGACGGATTCGGTAAAGCTTGATTTTGGTAGCTGTACCCTAAAACTTGAGCAACTTGAGGATTGGATGCATCAAACAAATCATGAGGGTATGACTATCTTTTCATCGTCATCTGGCTGGTACCAAACAATTCTATGTTTTTTATTTTTCTTTTTTGGAAAAGCTGAAATCATAACTATTTTGGTTGGCCTTAGCAAAACATGGATCAAAACAGAAACTGTATTTTCAGTTTATTAAATAAAAACAGAAACTGCATTTTTAAACAGAATTTTTTTCTGTTTATTTTGGAGAAAAAATGTTTTTGAAAACAGTTTTCTTTTTCATTTCGGAAACATAAATAGAAAACAGCCTTTTTGAAGTTTATTTTTTATTTAAAAAAGCAGTTTTTGTTCATTTTTTAAAAAAGCTTTTTTCTCTGTTTTTGAGAACAGTTTTTTTTTTCTCATCAAAACCAGCTTTTGCCACGTTTTTTTTTTAAATGCTGAAAACAAGAACTGGAAACTGAAAAAAAAAGTAAAATAAAATATGTTGGTGAGGGTGATAAATTGCTTCTTTTTTTAATTTTTTTGAAAAAGAAAATTGTTTCTGTTTTATTTTGAAGAGAAATGTTTTTGAAAAGAATTTTCTTTTTTTAAAAAATTTTTTTAAAAACAGAAAACTTCATTTTCAAATTTTTTTAAACAAAAAACAGAAACTGTTTTTTCCATTTTTTTTTAAAAAAAAAGAAATTTGTTTTTGTTTTATTTGGGAAAAACAGTTTTTTTTTCTTATAGTTTTTCAGAAACAAAAACAGAAAACTTCATTTTCAAATTTTTTTAAACAAAAAACAGAAACTATTCTGATTTTCGAGAATTTTTTTTTTGAAACCAGTTTTTTTTTATTTAAGTTTCTGTTCTAAAACAAAAGAAAAATGCCTTTTTTCTGCTTTTTTAAACAAAAAACAGAAACTGTATTTTCAGTTTATTAAATAAAAACAGAAACTGCATTTTTAAACAGAATTTTTTTCTGTTTATTTGGAGAAAAAATGTTTTTGAAAACAGTTTTCTTTTTCATTCGGAAAAAACTATAAATAGAAAAACAGCCTTTTGAAGTTTATTTTTTATTTAAAAAGCAGTTTTTGTTCAATTTTAAAAAAGCTTTTTTCTCTGTTTTTGAGAACAGTTTTTTTTCTCATCAAAACCAGCTTTTGCCACGTTTTTTTTTAAATGCTGAAAACAAGAACTGGAAACTGAAAAAAAAAGTAAAATAAAATATGTTGGTGAGGGTGATAAATTGCTTCTTTTTTTTTTTAATTTTTTTGAAAAGAAAATTGTTCTGTTTTATTTTGAAGAGAATGTTTTTGAAAAGAATTTTCTTTTTTTTTTTAATTTTTTTTTAAAAACAGAAAACTTCATTTTCAAATTTTTTTAAACAAAAACAGAAAACTGTTTTTTCCATTTTTTTTTAAAAAAAAAGAAATTTGTTTTTGTTTTATTTGGGAAAAAACAGTTTTTTTTTCTTATAGTTTTTCAGAAACAAAAACAGAACAAAGTCTTTTTCGAATTTTTTAAACAAAAACAGAAACTATTCTGATTTTCGAGAATTTTTTTTTTGAAACCAGTTTTTTTTTATTTAAGTTTCTGTTCTAAAACAAAAGAAAAATGCCTTTTTTCTGCTTTTTTTAAACAAAAACAGAAACTGCATTTTTTCAGTTTTTTAAAACAAGAAATTACAGAAAAATATCCTTTTTAGCTTATTTTTAAAAAACAAACTGCGTTTTATTTCAGTTTTTTAAAACAAAAAATTATTTCTGTTTATATTTTCTAGAAAACTGTTTTTTTGAAAACATTTTTGTTTTCAGTTTCTGTTACAAAAAACATAAAACAGTATTTTTCAGTTTTTTAAATAAAAATAGAAACTACATTTATTTATTTTTAACATAACTGACAATCCGCTTTGCAACTGATAAGTTAAAGGTTTTCTTTGGTAATTTGGTGCATAAGTGTTTTCCCCGTTTGTGATCAAGAGTGGTGGTAACCCCCTCGTTCCTTAAATCCTTCTCATATTCAAGTAGCTTCAGTACTTTTTTCAGTTTTAGAAATAGAAATTTGTTTCTGTTTTTATTTTGGAGAAAATTATTTTGGAAACCAGTTTTTTAAGTTTCTGTTAAAAAACATAAACGGAAAACAATATTTTTCAGTTTTTTTAAACAAAAACAGAAAATGTTTCTTTCAGTTTTTTTTAAACAGAAAATTGTTTTGGTTTTAATTTTGAAAAAAAACTGTTTTTTTATTCCAGTCTTTCTGTTTAAAATAATGGGTTAAAGGGCTTGTATTAAGAATAGATGAAATAACTAAGAGATTTTAGTCACCACGATTGAGAGCTTGTGCTGCTTCCATAGTTCAATTTGTGCCTCTCCGTCTCTCCCCATTTTCTCTATCACAATGGCATGATGATTTTCTGTTTTATGATTTTGACAGTACTAGCTAAATCCAATTTATTTATTGTTTGTTTGTTCATTTTATATGTTGATCCGCTGGTGATATGTATTTGACTTTTTAGTGTTGGATTTCAATTATGTGAGATCCAAGGGCGATAAAGAACAAGAATAACTCAATACAAGTGGATTTGAAACATTTTTGTTTTAAAGTTTCTGTTGTAAAACAAACGAAAATAGCCTTTTTTTTCTTTTTTTAAACAAAAACAAAAACTGCATTTTTTCAGTTTTTTAAAACAAAAAACTACAGAAAATATCATTTTTAGCTTTTTTTAAAAAAACACAAAATGCGTTTTATTTCAGTTTTTTAAAACAAAAGATTATTTCTGTTTTTATTTTCTAGAAAACTGTTTATTGATGTTGTAGGTCTTTTGCTGGTTTGGGTTTTTAAATATTTTATATACACTGATTTTGTGCCAATGTTTCTTTATAAGAATAATTTCTTTAGCTGTTTATGAATTGTAGTTTTCTTGAATACTCAACGGCATATTTATATAAATCTACTAATTATACAAGTATGTTAGTGCATCTTTGTTTTCTTTCTTTTTCTTTTTTGTATGCATTTGAATCCATAAAATTGCTTACATATTTTAATAGTAATTGGTTTGATTTGAATTGTTTTTATTATTTTAAGGAGGACTTGTTGATTTGAATTTAATTTTGACAAAATAAAAAATTCACTAAAAGTAGGGATGACAATTTTGATCAAAACTCATGAACCCACCCACTAAAATTAGTACTCAACCCGACTGGCATTCATTAAGTGGGTCAAAATGAGTCTCGACCCATTTAGGGTGAGTCATAGATAAACTGAAAAATATTGTTTGCAGTTTTTATTTTGAAGAAAAATGTCTTTTATTTATTTTTTATTTTTTTCAATTTCTGTTCAAAAACAAAAACAGAAAACAATATTTTCTAGTTTTTTTTAAACAAAAAATGTTTTTTTTGTTTTTTTTAAAAAAGAAATTGTTTTTTTTAATTGGCGAAAAAAAACTGTTTTTTATTCCAGCTTCTTCTGTTTAAAAAGAGAAACAAAAACAGAAAAAAAAAGTCCTTTTCATTTTTTTTTAAACAAAAACCAAAAACTTTTGTTTTCTAGTTTTAAAAACAGAAAATTTGTTTTCTGTTTTATTTGGAAAAAATTATGTGGAAACCCGTTTTTAAGTTTTTTAAAAAACATAAACGGAAGAAAAACATTTTCAATTTTTTAAAACAGAAACTGTTTTTTTCATTTTTTTTTAAACAGAAAATTGTTTTTGTTTTTTTAATTTTGAAAAAAAACCTATTTTTCTATCCGTTTTCTGTTTTAAAAACAGAAAAAAGGCCTTTTCAATTTTTGTAAACAAACTAAACTTTTATTTCAGATTAGAACATTTTAACAATTTCTGTTTTATTTGGAGAGAAAAGAAAATTGTTTTGGAAACCCGTTTTTTTTGGTTGCAGTGTGTGGTGGGGAGGCTAGTAGTGGTGAGGAGGTGGCAGGCAGCGTTAGAGTAGATAGGAGTAGGCAAAAAAAAAAGGTAGATATAGGAAATAGAAATTGTTTTTGAAGGATTTTTTGATTTGAATTTGATTTTGATAAAATAAAAAATTCATTAAAAGTAGGGATGGCAATTTTGACCCAAATTCATGAACCCATCAAAACCCACCCACTAAAATTAGGATCTAATCCAACCTTAATTGGGTCAAAATGAGTCATAGATGGCAGAAAATTGCTTATTTTAATTTTAAAATTTTGTATAAAGATTTTTTTTTGTTTTCATTTTGAAGAAAAATATTTTTTATTTTTTTCAATTTATGTTCAAAAACAAAAACAGAAAACAACATTTTCAGTTTTTTTAAACAAAAAAACAGAAACTGTTTTTTTTTTAGTTTTTTTTATAATTTTGGAAAAAAATGTTTTTTTCTTCTTGTTATTCTGTTAAAAAAAGGAACAAAAACAGAAACTACTTTTTTTACAGTTTTAGAAACTGAAATTTGGTTCTGTTTTTATTTTGGAGAAAATTGACTTTAAAACCCATTTTTTAAGTTTTTGTTAAAAAAAGTAGACAGAAAACAGCATTTTTCAGTTTTGAACTAAAACAGAAACTGTATTTTTTTCAATTTTTTTAAAAAATAATTATTTTGGAACTGTTTTTGAAAACATTTTTTTTTAAACAAAAACAAACTTCATTTTTAAAATTATTTCTATTCTTATTTTGGAGAAAAAAAAATTTGATTTTTTTTCTGTTTGAAAACGTAAATAGAAAACAGCCTTGAAAACAGTTTTTTTTCCTCAACAAAATCAGCTTTGCCACGTTTTTTTTAAATGCTGAAAAAAAAAAAAAAAGTAAAACATGTTCATAGTTCATGAACATGAACAACAAATTTCGCAAGACTATTGTTCATAGTTCATGAAATACACTCCAACTATCAACCCGAGTCCAGCTTAGATCATCTCTGAAAGAGGAACAAACTTAACCAATTGCAGAATAGACTAGTCTTCCTTTAACTTATGTATAGCACCAATTACTCTAGAGCGACTGTCCTTCCAAATGAATTTTACGAGGCCTAATATTACCCTTTATTTTCTGATTTCTAATCTAGTCCTATTCATGTTTTTAGTTTACATTGTCCATTTTTGTTTCAGTGTTTTATATTATCTGCTTTAGTTTCTACATTTTAGATTAATTTTAATTTTTTGTTTATCTGTTTTCTAGTTCTATTTATGTTTATGTTTCATTTTAATAGTTTATATTTATATTCTTTTCAATTTTTATTAATTTTGGATTATTTTCCATTTATGTTTTCTTTTTCTATTTCTATTTTAGTTCAATAGATGTTCAATTTATATTTGTTTCATTTTGTTATTTATGTTTTGTATTTTTATTTTTGTTTTCTATTTCTGTTTTTGATTTTGATTTTTGTTTTGTTTTCAATTTTTATTTCTATTTTCTTTTTCTGATTTTTATTTTTTATGATTTCAGATTTTATATTAAATTTTTGTTTGTATTCTCTGTTTTTTCCTATTTCATTTTTTCAGTTTTTAGATTTTTATTTTTGCTTTTATTTTTGTTTTTTGTTTCTATTTTAGTTTCTATTTATATTTGTTTTCAATATTTATTCTTGTTTTTGTTTTCTATTTTTATTTTTGCTTTCTTTTTATATTTATATTTTTATTTTCAATTTTTATTTGTTTTTAATTTTCATTTTTTATTTCTGTTTTGATTTACTATTTTCTTCATTAATTTTAATTTTTATTTTTGCTTTCTATTTCAATTTTATTTTCTATTTCCTATTTTGGTTTTTTTTGTTTTGTTTTCTATTGTATTCGGTTTCCTTTTTTTATTCTATTTATGTTTTTTAGATATTATTTTGTTTGAATTTTATTTTTGATTTTAATTATTTGTTAGTTTTATTATTTTGGTTTATATTTTGTTTCTATTGATTTTAGTTTCTGTTTTTTTTTTAATTTTAATTTTTATTTCAATTTCTATTTATGTTTTCTTTTTCTATTTGTATTTTAATTTTAAATTTTAATGTATATTTGTTTTAATTTTTTTTTATTTTTTGTTTTGATTTAATATTTTCTCTTTTCTCTTTTTATTTCAAATTTTATTTCTTTTTATGTTTTCAGATTTTATATTATTTTTTTATTTTGATTTTTTTATTTTTATTTTGATTTTGTATTTCTATTTTTGTTTTCTTTTTCTATTTTAGTTTCTATTTTATATTTGTTTTTAATTTTTATTTTTATTCTTGTTTTTTATTTTTATTTTTGTTTCCGTTTTCAATTTTAGTTTCTATTTCTATTTCTATTTTTTTCTATTTTTAATTTCAATTTATAATTGTTCTTATTTTTTATTTTCTATTTAGTTTTGTTTACTGTTTTCTGTTATATTTTTTATTTTTATTTTCTATATCTTTATCTTTTCTTTTCTTTTTTTTGTTTCTATTTATGTTTCTATTTATATTTATTTTCATTTTTTATTATCTATTTCTGTTTTGATTTACTGTTTTCGAATATTTTTGGGTTTCTATTTCTATCATGTTTTCTTTTTCTATTTATATTTTTACTTTTAATTTATAATTGTTTAATTGTTTATATTCTATTTCTGTTGATGAATTTATGTTTTCTATTTTTATTTTCATTCAGATTTTTATTTTTATTTTTTGTTTCTATTTTCTGTTTTGCATTTATATTTGATTTTTTATTTTTATATTCTATTTTTTATTTACTATTTTCAGTTTTAATTTTTAGCTTTTGTTTTTTTTCTATTTCTTTTTAATTTTTATGTTTAATTGTTATTTTTTGTTTATATTCCTAGTTTGTTTCGGTTTTTCAGATTGGATTTTTATTTTTATTTTTATTTTTTGTTTCTATATCTTTTTATTTTCTATTTTTATTTTTAGTTTTTATTTTTTATTTTTTTATATTTTTATTGCAATTTTCTTTTTCTGATTTTCGTTTGGTCTATGATGTTTTCAGGATTTATTTTTATCTTATTTTTTGTTGTATTTTCTGTTTCTTTATTATTTGTTTTAGTTTCAGTTTTTTATTTTTTCTATTTATGTTTTCTATTCTGTGTTTTCTTTTTCTATTATATTTTTACTTTTAATTATAATTGTTTTCAATTTTCATATTATATTTCTGTTTGATTTAATTTTTATGTTTTCTATTTGAATTTTATTTTTAGTTTAGTTTTTTATAATTTTAGTTTTTATGTATGTTTGATTTTTATTTTATTTTCTGTTTGTGATTTAATATTTTCAGTTTTTAATTTTTACTTTTGTTTTCTATTTCTTTTTTTAATTTTTAATTTTTATTTGTATTTTTTTTTATATTCCTATTTCTGTTTTTCTGTTTTTCAGATTTTGAATTTTTATTTTTATTTTTTGTTTCTATTTCTTTTTTTTTTGTTTTTTGTTTTTTGTTTTTTATATTTTTATTTCAATTTTCTTTTTCTGATTTTCTTTTGTTTCTATTTATGTTTTCCGATTTTATTTTTATCTTATGTTTGTATTTTCTGTTTCTTTTACTATTTTGGTTTTCAGTTTTCAGTTTTTTATTTTTTGTTTCTATTTTTTTTTCTGTTTCTATTTCTATTCCTATTTTAAGTTTCTATTTATATTTGTTTTTAATTTTTATTTTCTATTTTTGTTTTGATTTACTTTTTTCCTTTTTCTATTTTCTGTATTTTTTTCTATTACATTTTTAAATTTTTATTTCTGATTTTATTTTAATTTTCTGTTTCTATTCCTATTTCAGTTTTTCAGTTTTTAGATTTTTATTTTTATTTTTTGTTTCAATTTATGTTTTCTAGTTTTATTTTTTCTATTTCTGTTCCTATTTTTATTTTTTTCTATTTTTTTTTTCTGTTTTGCTTTTACCATCGGTTAGTATCCACTCATAGGGCTTACACTACTCAGATCAGTGGAGATAGGTGTCAAAGATTGAAGCGTCACGTTTTGGCATAATCGGCAACAGCAGACATGGGGTGGCTATTGTTGTAGGTAGTTTAAAATTTAAATAAGGAATAGACATTGGTAATATTTTTATCTTGCGCCTCTAATAGTCAAGATTTTGGAGTTTATAACAACCTAAGTAATCTTAAGTGGTACAAAAATCTAGCATTGGGTATCATTCATCATAGTCTTAGTTGAATGGACATGACCTCACAATTATAATGAAATGACATAAATATTATAGGAAAGATCATTTTAATCTAAAGGATCTATTTTAACTTGTCAACTTTTAGACCCTACGTCTATTGAAGAGTTAAAAATTTTTCATGCCACTGAAAACTGATCAGGTTATAGTGATTAAGTCAGTCTTGGGTTTGGGATTCAGTATCGGCGTTATACCGCATCAACATCCATCAAGGGCCCCGTAACGGTCTTAATATGGGACAGGATTGTTTTATTTTTGGGGAGCCCATTAAGTATATGAATTTATATGAAAAATTTAGGTTGATTAGCAATTAGACATTGACATCCACTCGATAGCATTGGAATTTGTGTTGCAATTACTTTTAAAATAATCGTATGTATGTGTTTGTTTATCCTTGTTAGAACAAATTGACTTGATTTTATGGCTACAACTACTAATCAACTTGATTTTTTTTTTGGATTATCGATTTATGGAGTCCTGACGACAAAATTGTTCGGATCAGTAATGAATCTGAACAAGGGAGTGCAAATGATCTAAGCCATGAGTTGTTGCCATTTTGGACATTAGAATGAGGGGGGGGGGGGGGGGGGGGGGGGGGGGGGGGGGCGGGTGGCGGGGGAAAACAACAAAACAAAACCAAACAAAATGAACCCCTCCCTCTCTATTTCTTTTATTTTTTAGAGAATTTAATTTTTTAAAACAAAAAACCAGAGGTATTTATTTTTTTTTTTTTTTTTTTTGTTAAACAATATTGTTTTGAAAACATTTTTTTTGTTTTCAGATTTTTTGTTACAAAAACATAAAACAGTATTTTTGTTATTTTTAAAAATACTATTTTTTCGGTTTATGTTTGAGAAAAAATGTGTTCGAAAACAACCTTTTCCAGTTTTTTTTATAAAAAAAAAAAGCAATTTCTATTCAATTTTAAAAAAAATAGTTTTTCCTATTTTAGAGCAGTTTTTTTTTTCTCAACAAAAATCTGCTTTTTACCATTTTTTTTTAAATACTGAAAAAAAAAGACAGTTGTTGTAGATATTTGATTTGAAGGGCAAACCTCAAAAACAAAAAACAATTTCAAGCAGTACGTAAAACCTTATATGATCATTTTTATGGATTAAAATTTTAATTTGGTCAAATTATAGAGATATGTGATGGTCAAATTGCCTTTTGAAAAAAGGCTGTGGGGTAATGTTTACATGCTTGTTTTCAATCTAACGAAATATTGACATAAAAATAATTATATTAAAACTATGTTAAAACTATGTCAGATGGGCTAGCCTATTATTAATTAGTCCACCACCGCTGGGCCAGTCTGTTATCTCTGGCCTAAACGCAGCTGTATAGCATGTAGATGAGATTTTTTATAGTTTGTTTAACTGAAAGCCTATTTAGCTGGCCTCAATATACCTGGGCCCGCATATATGGAGCGTTATACAACTGCGGGCAGCCTTATATCTAGCAATGATCCTTGAATTTGAAAAAAATTTTTGATAAACTTTTAAAAAACTTTGAAAAGAGGGGTTGTGACTAAAAATCACCCTTTTTTGTTTCTCTAGGTTTTTTATCTCATTGAACTGATTAATAATTTATACGAATGATGGATAAATATTTTTTAATTATGGTTGTGAAGAAATAGTTCTTTGTTTCATATTCGAATAAAAAAATATTGCACAATAAAATAAAAAAACAACCACAGGTTCCTATAGTTGTTTTTTTTTAAATAAAATAAAAAAAACATGCTTTTTTTTTATCAAAGGTGATTCTTTTTGTTTTGCTACAAATTTCTAAGAGAACATTACCAACAAGTATTGTACATAAGAGGGAAAATGGACAAATCAATTACCCAAAATAAAGGAAAATAAAGTATTTTCTCCAATTTTTAATAAAAAGTCATGTACCCCAAAAAATGACAATAAAAAGTCTCTCACATATTATTGGGAAGTCCATTGGTAGATAATTAAAAAGCTCAATTAAAAACTAAAGATCTCCAAAAACATGAAATTTTTGCATAATTTCAATATTTTGCTAAAAAACAATTAAAACTTAAGGTATGTTGGGAATCAAGAATTAGGTCGGTAAAAAGAAATTGAAATGAAAAAAGTAAATAGCATCCAAACTGTTCGGGGCAACCATGATGAACAAATTTAACCCTATATTTTAACTGTATTAAGTAAATGCTATAGTTCGATAGCAATTTAAACCACTTTATCCTCGCAAGGTTAATAGAATTGTCTAATTTATGTTCAAAATGAACTAAAATCACGCCATGTAACTTTTTTCTCTTTTTAAAGACCTAAACGAATAATTTCTAAATTAACATATAAATTTAGTCTTTTTAAATAAATACAAAACTTAAACTCTCTAATTTTTTTTGTTAATTGATTTGATTTTAGGGCTTTAAAAATTGGGTAACACTATACAAAATCATTTTTATACATTTTGAGTTAGAACCAACTACTTACATTAACTCTAGATAAATATAATCAGATTAAAACTACAGTATTTTTTACAATTGAAATTGTAAAATTTAATTTATTTTCAAACTCAAATATATATATTTTTTATCTTTTAAAACAAAAAGAAATCAGCACAATATCATATTGGAGTTATACATCTGGGTAAGCCTATTAATAGTCTAACTATGTCCTAACCAGCCGGGCTAGTCCTGTCCGGTGGAATATACAGTCGCCCTATTAAGTACTCCTAAAATAGGCCCAAGAAGTTGGATTATCCTGTTATATCTGGTCCAAGACAAATGGGCTAGCCGTTATATTAGTCCAACACACAACCCCACAAACCGCTGCGCCAGTCTATTCTATCTGGCCTAACATCTGTACTATCATGTAGAGAGATTTTTTAAGTTTTGTTTTAAACCTGAAAGAACTGTTATAGCTGACCTATATATCTGGGCCCAATGCAGCCAGCTAGCAGCACGTGATTAGAATTGTACAGTTAGCCTACAGCTGTATCAGCCTTTTATATCAGGCCCGTTTGTTTCAACCATTCTCTCTCTTCTTCTTCTCTCTGTGAACACCGAAATGCCCTTCCTTCTTTCGCGATAACTCAAACTCTACAGTACAGAAACAACACAACAAGAAGAAACGAGACCTCCAAATTACCTAGCCATGAAGCTCAAGCCCCCCAAATCGAATCCCTTCGAGACCATATGGTCCGCGGCGCAAATTCGACGTCCTCGCAAGAAGCGCAAGGGCGAAGAGCTGCCGCATTGCCTCGCTCGATCGTTCTACTCATTGTAAAGGCACCGTAATCTCTCTTCATCGTATCTTATTATGGTCCGTGTTACGTTGTGCATTTTTTGATTGGCGTTGTATTGTGTTGGAGTTGTGTTACAAGGAAGAAGACGCTGTTGAGGAGTATAGCATAGGTGTGGAATTCGTCGGTGTTTAGTGATAAGCGGATTGGTGAGCAGAACGAGGGGCTTGGTTGAGTTTCGACAAGGCCATAAGAGGTCACAGCGTGAGCCCTAGTAAATTTCTACAGGAAATCAGTTTCATTGCGCCTCCGTTTGGTGCTGAGAAAATATATGAAATGGGGAACTTGAATCCCTGATGTGTGTGTGAGAAGAATAATTCGAAAGAAACTTAACGAGGCACTCTTCACATAAGTTAACATCGGTTGGATTTTCAGTTTTTTTGGCACATCAGCAATTTAATTGAATTTTAATTTTCATTGTTTGTGTTGAGATTTGGTCCACTCGTGGATATGTGGAGTTTTGAATCTCCTTATAATTGTGAGAGATTAGGATTTCTTGGGTTGGTAAAATTTGTTGTTCTTCAGTTCTCATCAGCATCTAAAGATATAGAAGACTGTGGTTCTATCCTGATGTTCAGAAGGTACAAAGTAAATCTAATTTGCTTGTTTAATTCTCTGGTGGAAATACGGTTTTTCAGGCTATGCCTTGAATGAAACATTGTAGTTTCATTTACTTGCATAAACAGTAATTCCTGACTGATGTTTGCGAAACTTCATAGTGCTAAACTTGCCAACAAATTTTTTCTTACTCGAAGAGCTAGATTTCTGGGAAAGAAAAGAAGCTCCCAAGGTTGTTGGAGATCGTAGACAAGCTTGGCTTGAGTCCTGTTGGGGTCGGGAAGCTGGTATCTTCATCTTCAACTGTAGTAACTACTGTCTTCGAAACCCACACTTACCTCCCAGAGAGTCCCAGGAACATCAATAAAACAATAAATTTCCTTTTATTTCCAATCAAATCCTCTTGTTAGAAGTGATTCGACTGATGAAGTAAGACGTTACTCACTACTGCAATTGTAATTTCATCACCAATACTGCTCTTTTGAATTCGTTTACTAACAAGAGTACTTTTTTGCTTTATAATTTTTTTCTATTTTCCAGGCTGATCCAACGGACGCACTCGAACCGGTCTTCGATCACAGCCGCGTTCAGCCTTGCGACATTGGCTGCCTCGCCGGTCTCTTACTCCCTTTCTTTCTCGCTTTACTGTATATGTGTGTATGGATGTATATGGACGTGGTAAATCTGTTGTTGATATGGATGTGACTGTTCAATTCCATCCCCAGCTTTTCCTCCCCATACCGAAGAACGTGTTCAAATCATCGGTAAGGGCTGTCTTATTGAAGATTTGATTTTTGGATATTACTTTACAATTTCTTTTACGATTATAGTCCTTTTAGATTATTTGCCAAAAAGACTTAAATATGTGAAAATTTGTTTGGTTGAGGCTTTGTGATTATTTTGGTAAAGAGAGTAATTTTGGTTAAATGAGCTGACCAAATTTGCTTCTTGTTGTGCAAAATTGTTGTTTTAAGAATTGAAAAGCCTTCAAAAACTAGCTTAAATAGCTATCTTTTTCTAGCTCAAACAAGTTGAAAAAGCTAAAAGGTTAATCATCCAGTTAAACTAACAGTTTTCGTTCGCTTTTTTCTGAAGCCAAAAAAAAGTTTTCAAGTCTCTTGAATTTGGTTTTCGTATTTTTTGAAGTAATTCTTTTTGAGTAATGTTTTCTTTTGAATTAGGTGGGAAGGTAGACAAGAATATACAGTTATTGGATTGCGAAGGGGGAGCGAAGAGGATGATTGGCTGCCGGACTTACTCCCCAAGGGTTTCGAACAATGCCAGAGAGTTCGGTGAGAATTCAACTATTAAGGAGCTGATGTATCTAGTTGATGTTACAGCTAAATTTATCATTCAATTCTTCGTCACTAGTGTTTATTCATTCTTATTTGCTCTATTTGCATCCCTGAAAACTCTATCTTTTTGATTGGGTTTTTTTAGTTTAAAACAATTATAAATTACCCCAATTTTGAGTCCATGTGTAATCGGCTGTAGCATATCCCCTGTGTGTATACTTTGATTGATGGACCATGCATCTGTTCTGGCATGACACTTTAAGTTGTTAAACTGTTTACCAGTGAATGCATTAAAGTGTAAGAATGTTCACCAATTTTTGAGGTCCATGTGTATAGGCTGTCCTCAGCCTTTTCCTAATATCATAGTGTTTAGCTCCGGATTGTTTGTGTTTTCCAATCTCAGCAAGCCTGAGGGTTAGTAGTAATTGACCGATTTATTTTCACCTTGCACATTTTATAGTATTGGTTTTGCTTTGAATTGTCCTTTTTACATTTCAAGGAGAACTCTTGATTTGTAATTTGATTTTGGACAAAATAAAAAATTCAATAAAGTAGGGATGAACATTTTTTACCCAAACCCATGAACCAATCCACTAAAATTAAGACCCAACCCACCCTTATTAATTGAGTCAAATGAGTCCTAGACCATTTGGGTGAGTCATAGATGATGCTTTAAACTAGTTAACACCCAATAAGCCCAACCCACTTATGTAGTCCCAAAGAGGCGGCTTTCATTCAGGCCACTTTACTCATGACTCATGATAAATTGTTTCTTTTATTTTTCAATTTTTTTTCGAAAAGAAATTGCTTCTGCTTATTTGAAAAAATGTTTTTGAAAATAATTATTTTCAATTTCTGTCAAAACACAAACCAATATTTTTCAGTTTTTGTTAACATTTTTTTTTGTTTTTATTTTGGAAAAAACCTGAAAACAGTTTTTTTCTTCGTTCCAGTTTTTTCTTGTTTAAATACGAAACAAAAGCAGAAAAAAGTATTTTTCAATTTTTTTTAAACAAAAACAGAAAGTACTTTATTTTTACAGTTTTTTAACGGAATTTGTTTCTTTTTTTTTTTTTTGGTGAAATTGTGTTTTGAAAACCACCCGTTTTTTAAGTTTCTATTAAAAAACAAGAAAACAACACTTTTCAGTTGTTTTAAACAGAACAGTAACTGTTTTTTTTTTTTTTTTTCTTCCATTTTTTTTTTAAACGAAAATTATTTTTGTTTTTATTTTGGATAACCTTTTTTTTGAAAAGCATTTTTTAAAAAAGGTTCTGTTCTAAAACAAAAAAAATACCTTTTCGCTTTTTTAAACCAAAAACAAAACATGCATTTTTTTCCAGTTTTTAAACAAAATATTCCGGTAAATATCCTTTCGAACTTTTTTTTTTTTAAACCCACAACAGAAACTGGCATTTTTTTTTCTTTTTCCCAGCTTCTTAAAACAAAAAATTAGTTCTGTTTTTATTTTGCGAAAACTGCTTTTTGAAAACATTCTTTTTTCAGTTTCTTTTAAAACATAAAACAGTATTTTTCAGTTTTTTTAAACCTCTACTCCTGCCTGGCCTTGGGAATGGAGGACGATGACATTATTGGAGTGCACAATTAAATCGAAATGATCAATAGAATTACTATATTAGTTTTAGCCTCTTTCTCTGTTTTATCTTGTAATTCTAGGCCGTATTAATTTTCTATTTTCTTCTTTTCTGTTGTTTTGTTGTTATTTGTTGCCCAACGCTAGATTTCAGGTGATAACTGGGCAACTTGGAGCCCTCCGACAAATGTAATTGATAGTGTTTGAATAATCTCTGTTGTTATGTTGTTATTTTCGACCCTTTTGTTTAAACTCTTTTTTGATGTTTCAACAGGTCAAAAAATTTGACCTCAAGCAGTATAGTTTTTATGCCGGTTTTGATACAATGTACGGGTCTCTCTGCACACGCTTTTTTGATTAATTTTCATGACTTTACACAGATAATGAGGCAATTTCACGTAAGTTAAAATAAATCAATTAAGTATTCAGTCCTTTCAAGTTGGTTGAATTTTCCTTAAATTACAATTCTAATATTACTAACAGTGTCCAATGACCTTTGAGAAGAAATAATGTCTTGCGAACAATACTCTTGGTCACATGCTACAGAAGAATATGTTGTTGTGCTGCCAGCAGCCAGCTTGTTGTGGTTTACTATTTTTAGTTATACCTTTTGTTTCTTTTTTGGGGTGAAGTGATATTTTTTTTATTGGGAACTTTGTTAACCAATATGATGGAGGTTACATTGTTTGCCCTAACAGGGGAGAGTAAGTGAGGTTGTGCTTGGTGCACACACTGTTAAGTCCAGAGTTATTAAAGGTACCAGGCGCATCGAGGCGCAAAAACCTTTGAAGCCTGGGGCGCGAGGCAAGGCGCGCGACTTATCTTCAAAAGAGAACCATTTTTTCCCCTACCTTAGAAGATTTTAGATGTTTTTAGCTCTGTAATAATAGCTAGTATTATCTTCAAAAAAAGTTTATAACTTTATATGTGTTTCATAGAGCTTTCTTACCATTCAAATGGAGTAGAAACAATTTTGTTGGTTATGAAATACATATTCCAAATGTATTTGATCTTTTTTATTCGTAAATTTGTGACATAAGTCCTACTTGTCTCCCAAAATTCACTATGATTTGCAGGTCCTTGCGGGTCCTGGAATTTTTATCATTGTACTTATCGAGGAAATTAAAGCATTTGATTGGAGAGGACATGTAAGCAAAACTAGCATCGTTTCTTCTTCCTCTCCTTGTTTAAATCTCTCGTTGCCATTTTCTCGGGTGGATGACTTTGGCATCATTGGCAGGTGTTTTTGCCGGAGGTCTTCCTAGGTTGGTTTGTTCTCTTTCCCTCATAGCAAAATGAACCATCTTTGCGTCGATTTTGACAGTTTCTATAATATTTTGAACTTATGATTTTAGGTCTGGTTAGGTCTCAACATTTGGTATTGCAGTTGTTTTTCCACTCCATATCAAAATGATGGTAACTTCTGTGGTTTTCCTTTGGAATTCTTTCGTTATTGATGACTTAAATTAAATTCTGACAATTTCCTTTTCACTAAACTTCATAATGATGTACGCGGGATTCAATAATAAAAAGGTTGAAAACAAACATTTAATCATCTGGTTTTAGTAATTCCACGCTTATTACCGTGGTGGTTTCTTCCTTCTCTCGATTTCAAGCGAACGAGTTTTGATACAGCAGTTACTTCTTTACTGTTGAATGTGTTTTAATGAATCCCATATAAGTAAACTACATAGATGATAATTGTGTTCTTAGAATAGCGCAATGGAGTTGGTGTGAGGGATACAGGAGTGCGGGTAGAGGCTATGGGGTTCCAGGAGAGAGAGGAGAACATTATTAAACTTTTTTCCTCGGTTTTTAATAAAAACAGAAACTATTTTTATGTCGAGAAAACTTTTTTTGAACACAGTGTTTTTTTAAGTTTCTGTTCTAAAACAAAAGAAAATAGCTTTTTCTGATTTTTTTTAAATAAAAACAGAAACGCTTTTTTTTAAGTTTTTACAAACGAAAAATTACAGAAAATATCATTTGAGCTTTTATTTAAAAAACACAAACTGCTTTTGTTCCAGTTTATTAAAACAAAAAATAATTCTGTTTTTATTTTCTTAAAAACTGTTTTTTTGAAAATGTTTTCGGTTTTCAGTTTCTGGTGCATACAACATTTAAACAGTATTTTCAGGTTTTGTAATAAAATAGAAATGCACTGTTTCATTTTTTCTGTTTTTATTTTGAGGAAAAATGTTTTTGAAAACAGTTTTCTTTTTTTCTGTTTGAAAACATAAATAGAGAACAAAAGCCTTTTTGAGAGTTTTTTTAAAAAAAGCCAGTTTATGTTCATTTTTAACTCGTAACTTGTGAGAATTTTTTATAAAAAAGAAAGAAAATTTTTTGCTTGTATTTGAAGGAGAGAAAAATGTTTTTAAATTTTGTTTTAATGTCGTTAAAACGGAAAACATTTTTCAACTTTTTATTAAAACAAAACAGGAACTGATGTATTTTAATTTTTTTAAACAGAAATTGGTTTTTCGTTCTTTTGGAAAAAACTGTGAAAAACGTTGTAATTCCAGTTTTGAGGTTTAAAAAACAGAAACTAAACCAGAAAAATGACTTTCAAAATTTTTTAAACAAAAACAGAAAATACTTTTTGTTTTTCAGTATTTAAACAGAAAATATTTAGTATTTATTTGGTGTGAATGTGTGAACTAAATTGTGACAACAGTTTTTTTCCAGTTTATGTTAATTAAAAAAAAGATTATATAAACAGTCCTTTTTCAGTTTTTTTAAATAAAAAATTATTTATATTCTTATTTTGGAGATTTTTTTTTTGGAAAGATTGTTTTGTTAAGTTTCTATTTCAAACAAAAACAGGAAACCGAAACCGGAAACTGCATTTTTTTAGTTTTTTTTAACAAAACAAAAATGTTCTGTTTTATTATTGTTACAAACACAGTTTTTTGAAAAATTTTGTTTAACGTTTCTGTTAAAAAAAATATAAAAAACAGTCTTTTTACTTAAATAAACACAGAAAGTGGCACTTTAAAAATTTTTTTTTTTGAAACAGAAATGATTTCTGTTTATTTGGAGAGAAAAATATTTTTGAAAACAGTTTTTTTTTGTGTTCGAACAACATAAACAAAAAACGGTCTTTTAACTGTCTCTTTTTTTAGCTTTTTCAAAGAAAGCAATTTCATGTCATTTTTGAAAAAAAAGCAATTTTTTCTGTTTTTAAAACCAGTTTTTGCAAAAATTAAAATAATGTACATATTTTGTTTCAACAAAACAAAGCTTTTGCCAAGTTTTTTTTTAAAATGCTGACAAAAAGAACTGAAAATCGAAACAAAAAAAATAAGAGTAAGTATAAATATTGGGTTGAAGTGTGAGGGTTGGATTTGAATGTTATAATTATGTTGTTTAATGGGTAACTAATGAGTCACCAAACTCATTAGTGACCGAACATATTATTGAATCAACTCATTAATTCCCCACACTCTAATTAAAAAAAATCATTAACAGATTTGGCGCGCCGCCACCACCACAACCCAAAAAAAAATGGTTGTGTTTTCAAACTTACTTTTATAACTGACTGTATTTGCTTGTATTCCACTTTTCAAACATTACAAAATGTATATGTAAGATTATGGGAACCACCTTATTTTGAGTACTTTATCTCAGAAACATAGCTTTGTGTTCATATGATTGGTATCTGCTCTTGAGAACCTTTAAGATGGTACTAGTAGTTGAGAAAAAATACAAAGGACTTGACAATGACATCTCAACTAACCAGTAATTAGATGCTGAAAATCGCAAGTTTTGGCCATGAAATGAAAAACGCCGCTGAGTTTTGAAGATAGATCGGTCCAAAACTATAATTCCTTTGTTATTCACCAGTACAAAGAATGAATAACACATGGACAGACAGGTGATATCGGTATGGCATAACCTAAAATGTTAAGAGATTGATATATATATTATATAATTAAAAAGCTACAGGTTAGCCAAAGAAAATTTACGGTGAAAAGTGTGTAAGGCAAGTTAAAGTGTAATATCTCAATTATGGTGTGCAAAAAGGTGTTTTCTTCCAACCTTCCTTTGATTAAGGCTCCGTTTTGTAATGCTTAAAAGCCAAATTTTTTATAATTTTACTATTAAAAAAATTAAAATTTTTTAGTTTTTTTGTTTTTTTGGTTTTACTTTAAATAAAAATAAAAAAAATAAAAAATCTAATTCTGACTGACTTGTTTACTTGTTTTAAGTAAAAAAGCCAGTCGAAAATCTCAAGAATAAGCTGATTTCAAACGAAGTCTAAGGGTCACGTGCTTATGTTCCAACGAAGACCCACATGCTCTAATGGTGCCTGGTTTATTTATTTGAGTAAACTTAATTGGAATAACACATTAAGCAGAAGTCCACATATTGGTGGGTACTTGTCCTAAGAAGTGATTGATTACAATTAAAAAATAAAAATTTTTAAATTTTTGTGTCCAATTGAGAAATGTAAAAGGTACAAGGATTTGTAATTTGTAGTGTTGTAAATTTGGTAATATCTCAATAATGTTTTCGTGGTTGTTGTAAAAGTAGTGTTTATGTTGGCTTCTAATTATCAAGTGGTGAAAACAAGTAATTTCTACTTGTTGATTGACCAATCACTTATTTAATTTGTTGAAGTGGTAAGGTGAACCAGACCAATTAAAGGAAGACATCTCGTCGGACAATATAAACTTCAAAAATACTGTATATCGGGTATATTTACAGACGCTATCCATGAGATTCTGAAAATTACATTGAAGCCCTTCAGATTTATACATATTCGGATATTCGTGTTACACTATCCATTTTCAATTACGCCTCTTACATGTTGTTGGTGTGTTATTTTTTCTATTCTCTTTCCTCTATCCTTTTTCTGAATGGTTGTTAAGATTTCCTGATATGTCCATGTTTTTAGTAATAGTTTTCAATTTATTCCGGTTGTTGTTGAGAAAAACTGCTCATGGTGAAATCTTGAAGTGAAAGGAATGAAAAACTCACAAAACTGTGAACAGATACATGCTCACGTTTGACCTAGTTTTTTCCATAATTTTTTTTTTAATTTTTTTTTGCGTAAAATAACGGCAAACATCAATTAAAGTTGGCTTTTTTTACTTAGTTTTAGCTACAGTAAAACCCAAAAGCACAAAAGTCAAAAAAACTTGATATTTTTAATAGTAAATTTAAAAAAAAAATAGTTTTTAAACAAATGCAGGTAAAGGATAACTATCTACTCTCTCCCCCGTCCTATAGTAAAAAAAAAACTTGCAACTCTCCACATGTGAACTCTAGCAAGAGGACAAATTACTATAGATTTGAGTCACGAAACTCAAAGGCCATAGCGTTGTTTGGCTAAGTTTTTTGTTTCATGTTTTTGTTTACTTAACCAATTACCTAAGTTTTTTTTTATTTAGTGTTTTTTTGAAATTTGAATAAAATTTTTCCATCTTAATTCTCTCGTTTACGAGAACCTGAAACATCTAAGTTTTTGATAAATAGTGAAACATAAGACAACAAAATTTGAAAACCGAAATAATAGTAACAAAATATATATATATATATATATCCTAAACAAGCCATCATCATACTAATTGAGTCAAAATGAGACTCGATCTATTTAACTTATTTAGGGTGCGTTATAGATGGTTTATATAGTTTAATCTATTAACCCAATAAAAGACCCAATTTATCTAGCCCAAAGAGAAAGTCTTTCATCCTAAACTCATGAAGATTTTTTTATATTTTTTGTTTAAAAATCTATTTTTGCTGGGGGAAGAAAAATATTTTTGAAAACCATTTTATTTTTTTTTTTTTTCAATTCTGTTCAAAAGCAGTAAATATTTTTCAAATTTTTGTAAAAACAAAAAACAGAAAACTGCTTATTTTATTTTATTTTTAAACAGAAAAATATTATTTTTTTATTTTGAAAAAAATTGAAAACAATTTTTACTTCCAGTTTTTCTGTTTAAAAACAAAAACTAAAACAGAAAAAATGTCTTTTTCATTTTTTTTCCAGTTTTTTTTAAACAAAAAACTATTTATGTACTTATTTTCAAAGTTAGTGTTCTCCGTTCATAAATTAGGCATACATGGTTAATTTTTTGGGTCATTTCTCTGACACGGCTCAGCCAATTTTTTTCGAGTTGGGGCAGGCCCTTCCCAAGAGCATCGGTGGGCTCAATCTGTCCAGCTCAATATCTGTCAATGCTCTGGTCAAGGCCCAATTTTTGACCGCACAGCTATCAAAATGGTCAAGTCCGGGCTCAAGAGAAATTTCTTGGGGTTCAAGTAGAATCAAGCCTTACATATATAGTACAGTATATACAACCGTTGTTAAAAGAGCCTTAAAAAAAGGAAAATTTAGAAACTAAAGTTAAAAAATATATATATGGTAATAAGGATTCGGGGAGATTTTTTCAGATCTTGATTCGCAACGCAAGCGTTACCCTCCCTCTCATCTCCTCTATATATATCTAGACCACAACACACACTAGTGTGTCACACACACACTTCTTTAGAAACAATTTTCCAGTTTTTTTAAACAAAAAACAGAAATTATTTTTTTTAATTTTTTTTGAAATAGAAAATTGTTTTTGTTTTATTTTGGAAAAACTAATTTTTTTCTTCCAGTTTTTCAGAAACAAAAACAGAGCAAAGTCTTTTTCAAATTTTTAAAACGAAAACAGAAATTACTTTTTTTCTCCTCAGTTTTGTAAACAAAAACAGATATTGCTTTTTTTTTCAAATTTTTAAAACAAAAAATACAGAAAATATCCTTTTTAACTTTTTTTTTTTAAAAAACACAAACTGTGTTTTTTATAATTTTCCAGTCTTTTAAAACAAAAAAATTATTTTTGTTTTTATTTTCTAGAAAACTATTTTTTGAAATTTTGAAAACAATTTTCTTTTTTTTGTTCGAAAACATAAATAGAAAGCAACATTTTTGATTTTTTTTTCCAGTTTTTTTTTAAGAAAGCAGTCTATTGAAGTTTTTTTTTATACCTATATAATAATAATATGAAATCTTCCCAATCTTTTCAGATCTATTTTGTACTCGAATAGGAAAACGGCTCGCTCTCTATAATATGCATTGGTAGGGATATGAATTATGACAGCGTTCTTTCTCCTCGTCTGTACGGTTAGACGCTTTCTTTCTCTCTCTAAGCTGTTAGTGGTCCAGCTTTGTTTTTCTCTATAAAACCAGTCTTCTTCACTCACCCTGTCTCCATTCTCCTCTCTGTCCGCTCTCTCTCTAAACCAAGCAACGAGAGCTTCTCTCTCCCCCCTCTCTCAATATTCCAATCTTCCGTCTTCGCCTTCGTCTTCAGATCGTTGCGGCCAAAACCCGTAGTGGCATTCGTCTTCAGATTGCGGCCAAAACCCGCAGTGGCAATGCTATGGTGGTGGTCTTCTCAGAGAAGCCATGTGTGCGAGGTCAGTGGGCCCTTGTTAAAACCGTTTAGTTTCGCTGTAACTATTTCTAATGTTCTCCAACCCAATTACACAGCTTCAACAGCGCCCACCGCTGCTTTGATAAAAATCCCAGTGAGTATAACGAGTTGCTCCCTGAGGAAAAAAAAAAATTTGGGGGGCGAGGGCCAAAATTCCTCACGATTTATTTTCTCTTGGTTCTCCTTACGGTCATTTGAATGGTTCCCGCTTGGTGCTTCTTTTATATCAGATGTTTACGTTGTTTCCCTTGCCATATCTTCAATATTACTACTCCTAGGTCTCCTGAATTTGATTTTCGATTTTTATGTTTACAGGCCAAACGGATGAAATCAAACCGCTCTTCCATAACAGTTGTGTTCAGCCATTCGACATTGTCTGCCTCGACGGTCTCCTCTCTATCTCTAAGAATCTATCTCTATCTCTCTCCATATCTGTATTTTATATATGCGTTTTTATGGATATGAATGTGTAAATATCTTTGGCATTTTTTTTTTGAATTGTCAGGTGATTGTTCAGATTCATCTCTAGCTTTCTCCAAGTGAAGGAAGTTTTCGAAAACTGCTGTAAGGCTCTATCTCTCTCTGTTTTAATGATATGACTGTTATGATCTGTTATTGACATTGAATTTGGATAATTTAGTATCGATTAGGTTCCATTTGGAATAGTGGCATTGAAGTTGAACTCTATTGATTAGGTTTTAGAAGGTGGACATAATGGGAAACTCATCATCTAACATGAACGTTTGCTTCAACCCAGTCATTAGAACTATGCTTTGCTACACAGACGTTTTTGCGAACACCTAATAGTACCGGAAGTCCAAAAGGTGCGTCTTTCACTGAGAACTGGCATTTCGGCTCTCTATAATGATCCTCATTCTACTCTGAAAGGTACCTCTGGGTATGTTGATGCACATATTTTGTAACTACTATGTAGACTTGTAGGGCTGTTGTGTTGAATCATGACATATTTGTTACAACCACCTTGTTGAAGATACGAGCCTAGCCAAGATCTGCTCAATTCGTTTGTGCTCAAACGTGAGGTGAAACCTTAGTGGTGGTAGATTCAAACGTGGAAATGCATTAACGTGAAACTGATGTTTTACAGCCACTCAATCTGATTTGGCTCAGTGATGTTTTACAGCCAATGATCAATTGTGGTTCACCCCATGCTGTTGGGGAACTCGGAGGAACTGGATTGAGAGTGAGAAGCCAATTGAACGGCTTATATCGCTGGGCTACTCAGGATTTTGGATCCAAGAGCTTGGGTTTATCTTGCAAGCCATGGTTCATCTCACGCTAATCTGGATACAGTATATTTAGTCTCAATATGGTGAGTTTGTTATTTGTTTATTTATTCTTATTTTGTATACGAACTGCGTACTGCCTTGGTATGTTTGATTGAGGTTGAAACATTAATTCTTTACCCTCTTTCCCTTGTTTACAAATTGATTGTTTATAACTTCTCATATCGTAATCATTTGCTATAAATAAGTAATCTTAATGGCAACGTGGCCCTTGTTGCGCGTAGGGCAATGGGAGGCAACTAAGTACGTAAAAGGGGGACAATGCGTTGGTGATTCTAATACTTGATTTGATGGATCTACATTCTACGTAAAAGGGGGACAATGCTACAGAATAGAGTCATTTACCATTTGATTCTCTGTAGTAGCTCCTTGTTTGCTGACTGTTTGCTCTAAACAGGTCCAATGACGGATTCGGTAAAGCTTGATTTTGGTAGCTGTACCCTAAAACTTGAGCAACTTGAGGATTGGATGCATCAAAAACAGAACAAAGTCTTGAGGCTTTTTCAATATTTTTTAAACAAAAACAGAAACTATTCTTATTTTCGAGAAAACTATTTTTGAAACATTTTTTTTAAAATTCTGTTCTAAAACAAAAGAAAATAGCCTTTTTCTAATTTTTTTAAACAAAAACAGAAACTGCATTTTTCAGTTTTTTTAAAACAAAAAATTACAGAAAATATCCTTTTTATCTTTTTTTTTTTAAAAACAAACACTGCGTTTATTCCAGTTTTTTAAAACAAAAAATTACATCTGTTTTTATTTTCTGGAAAACTTTTTTTTAAAACATTTTTGTTATCAGTTTCTGTTACAAAAAACATAAAACAGTATTTTGCAGTTTTTTAAATAAAAACAGAAACTGCATTTTTTCTTTTTTTAAACAGATTTTTTTTTTCTTTTGGAGAAAAAATGTTTTTGAAAACAGTTTTCTTTCTGTTCTAAAACATAAATAGAAAACAACCTTTTTGCAGTTTTTTTTTAAAAAGAAGTTTTTTATATTCAATTTTTGAAAAAATAGTTTTTTCTGTTTTTGAGAACAGTTAGGGGATGTTAGATAACGTTTCTATTTTTCTGTTTTTTGTGTTTATTTAATTTTTATTTTGTTTTATTTAATTTTTTTGTAAAACAAAAACTAAAAGTATTTTTGTGTTCACTATTTTCATTAATAAATTAAACAAAACAAAAACAGAAAAACGAAAATTAAACAGTTGTGCCCACTGAAAGCATTCTAGTATCGGATGATAGCCCATTTTATTAAGAAAAAGAAAAATCAGGTCAAATGAGTCAATGACAACTGATTATTTGATTAATTAAGAACAGTTATTTATTTATTTTTCTTCTTTTCGGTGATCCCGAACAGCTCATTATTGGTTGCCATTATGGGCTTGACCCGACTCAGCCAATTTTTCCCGAGTTTGGGCAGGCCCGTCCCAAGATCCTCGGCGAGCTCAAGCTGGTCTAGCTCATCTATAAATGCTCTGGTCATGGCCAAGTTTTACAAAACAGCTGTCAAATGTCAAGTCCCATGCCCAAGTTTGAACCACAAGCTGTCAATGTTGAGTCCAGGGCCAAGAGATATTCTTGGGGTCAAGTATAATCACACCTATACCTATATACAGTATATACACAGTTGTTAAAAGAGCATTAAAAAAATAAAAATTAGAAACTAAAGTAAAATATATAAGGTAATAAGATTCGCGAGATTTTTCCGCCGATCTTGATCGCACGCAAGGTACCTATATATACGCACACTTCTGAGAGAGGGTGAGATATAGAAAGAAGAAAGAAAATGGTGTTGGTGAGAGAACCTTAGACTATCTCTGTTGGAAGAGAGGGAGAATTGGTTTCTCGATTGTTTTGTGGTGAGAGAGATGGAGTTTGGGAATAGAAGAGAGAAGAATTGGCGTGGCTATCCGAAGAAGAATGGAGGTGAAGAAGATCAAACTATCGAACCGTGGCCAAAAGAATTGGCCGTCGTAATGGATGCAACGTCGTGGAAAGGGAGACGACGATGGTGGAATGCGTCAACTATCGACGAAGACAACATCAAGAAGATTTACAATTCTGGGTGTTGTTTCCCAACGGAGAGTTTGGGTTTGAAGTTCGAGATCCCGAAACGGAATGCCGATGGAAGAGTTTTAGAATTCGTGAAAGGATGTATTTCAAGGCTATGAAGGCAGTCGAGTCTCATAGGACCAGGAGAAGATCAATTGGAAGAGCGCGAGTTGCGTTTTTGTAATTGTTTTTGATAACTGGCTGGCAGTAGAATCATTTCTAGAATTTTAAGCCCCAATTAGTACACATTCTAAGGGTTCATGTGAGTCTCTCTTAACACCCATCTCTAATGATTCTTTTTTAAGTATGACTACGTGAGTTTTTTACCTGGTTCTTAATTACTATTATATGTTGATAATGAAACATGAATGTTCAGGGAAGCAAAGACTATGAGGTGGACCACTATATTATTTAATTGTGCCACAAAAATCAGCTGTATGATTGATTACTTTTACTTTTATGTTGCTGACTGATTAAGTGTGATGCATTTTGGGGGGATTGTAGAATATGTGGGATCTGACTCTGGATACAGACTTTTTCAAGGAACTACAAGATGAATACACCTTTGAGATTGCCCTGGAGGACCTTATTGTAGGTTTTTTGGGATGTAATTGCTGGTTTAATTGGTGGTTGTGGGTCATTATCTTTTTTGTAGTGCTGTAACTTTTTTCAATTGATCGCCAGGACAATTCGTTACAAGCAATATGGTCCAATGGTGTAAAAGAGAGGAAATTAATTAGGTATGCATGGGTGGTGTTTATTACACGAGGTTTTATCATGTTGAGCTTTTAACAGAATAAGAATACGAATTATGACTAATTAGTAAAGAGTTTATTTTCTAAATTGGTGCTTATATTCCTGAAAGAGTACAAAAATTTATCATGTAATTACATATGGGATAGTTTGCATTAAATATAAACGTTTATGTCGTACTTATATTTGGCATGGATTCCTGGTATATCAGTGGGGTATTATAGTTGCTGATTAGTGTTTCATCTGGTTCGTCTTCTTCAAATAGATATATATTTTGTTATGTACGCGAGTATATCTTTGTTTTCTGTTCGAATTCTCCAATGATTTTCTCTACTTTGTATGCAATACCTTTGCTACACTTCTTTAAGTTTAGGTTACTCAGTTCAATTGGCTTTGCTTGAGCTTCTATTATCGAATTTTCTGCAGTGTTGCACTTGCTGATGATAGAATTTCAATATTTGACACTGGTCCTGGAATGGATGGCAGCGACGAGAACTTGATGCAACATCTTTGATGACTTTTCTCAGGTCAAGGTTTTATTGGATAATACTCCTTTACTGGGTTAGAATTTACAGTCTGAATGGTGAAATTGGTTGTTTTATTTTGGGCAAAATCCTATTTGCATAGTGGTTTTGGTCTGGTGCACTTTAACCCCTTGACTTTTTAAAATAGTCATTTTACCACATTATGTTTTTGGATTAAAGTGCAATTCTAACTTTGTTAACAACAGATGAAAAAATACTTTTATACCCTTTTTGTCCTTTCCTTTTTCCTTCTCCCATGCTTTCTCTCTCTCTCCTTTGTGTAGACATACTATTCATATACGTTTTATACTGGCCAAAATACTCCACCTCTTAATCCAATTAAATCACTTATTTATGAAAATTTCCCTAACATTTCAATCTACTTTTAAACGTTGTTACTTAATTGTAACACATTAAATTTTATGTATACGCATATGCGTATTTATGATGAATATGTATGTCTTTATATTTATTGGTCTTGTATCAAATACTGAGGAGATTTTAAGTGTTCAATGGTTGCTGAACATTGTTGGTCCTATAGCTCTATTTTATTTTTAATGATCCATTCTATCTGAAAGGAACTTTAGGTATGTTGATGCACATATTTGTTACTACTATGTAGACTTGTAGTGGCAGGTTGTGCTTAATCATGATATATTTGTTACAGCCACCTTGTTGATAGATAATGAGCCTTGCCAAGATCTGCTCAAATTCTTTGTGCTCAATGTGATGGTGAAACCTTAGCGGTTGTAGATTCCAAACTTGGAAATGCAATTAACGAGAAACTGGTGAGTCCATGAGATTGGAATCCTTGTTCTACTTGTATTCCATCTGATTTGGCTCAATTGATGTTTTACAGCCAATAGAATGTGTTCACCCCAATGCTGTTGGGGAACTGATGAGAGAGGTGGGAATCCAATTGACTGGACTTATATCTGGCTGGGCTACTCAGGATTTGGCTCCAAGAGCCATGGTTCATCTGACAGACAATCTGGATAAAAGTATAAATTTAGTCTCAATAAGGTGAGTTTGTTATTTGTTTATTTATTATTATTTTGTATACGAACTCCTGTACTGCTGGTACTGTTTGATTGAGGTTGAACATTAATTATTTACCTCTTTTCCTTCGTTTACAAATTGATTGTTTATAACTTCTCGTCCGTAATCATTTGCTATAAAATAAGTAATCTTATGGCAACGTGATCCTTGTGCGCGTAGGGCGTGGGAGGGCAACTAGTAAGGTAAAAGGGGGACAATGCTTTGTGATTCTAACACTTGATTTGATGGATCTGCCTTCTACTCTTGCTACAGAATAGAGTCATTTACCATTGTATTGGTTGTTCTTCCATTTGATCCTCAGTAGTAGCTCCTTGTTTGCTGACTGTTTGCTCTAAACAGGTCCAATGACGGATTCGGTAAAGCTTGATTTTGGTAGCTGTACCCTAAAACTTGAGCAACTTGAGGATTGGATGCATCAAACAAATCATGAGGGTATGACTATCTTTTCATCGTCATCTGGCTGGTACCACGTTTTTTTTCTTTTTCTTTTTTGGAAAAGCTGAAATCATAACTATTTTGGTTGGCCTTAGCAAAACATGGATCAAAACAGAAACTGTA
>VIGQ01000431.1:35000-36647 GCA_009663005.1 Actinidia chinensis | reverse complement strand
TCCAGTGTCCTCGTCTAGCTAATTGGATCAGAGAGAGAATAATTAGGAGTCCCCAATGTTAACGATCCGAACAATTTCAGTGATTCTGAGAAGGACTTAAACTGACGATTCTGAATACAAATGTATGACATTCACCAGTCAAATGAACTACCCTGCCAGAATTGAGTAAACATAATCTAGCGTCAAAAATAAATGGTATAATGGCTTACTATTTTAAAATAATTAAAAAAAGTCACGGCAGCTTATATAGGAAAAATCTCTTGCTTACAACTAATAAGTAGAGAGGCAATTTTGACGTTGCCTTGAAAAAATACGACAAAAATAAGATTTTGTATATCACGTTACTAAGAGGAAAAGCAAAATAAAAAAAATTGATGATCCAACATGGGAAAGTCAAGCAAAGAGAACATTTCTGTATCTCAAATTTAAATTTTTCCGTTATTTTATGTTTTTTCATCAAATTCCTGATCTAAAATATGAAACCCGAGAGTACAAGCCAGAGAACATATATATTCATATTCAGTTTGCCAATTGGGGAAGTTTATTGTAGGTTGCATAAGTGGTCCTCTTTAGAAACCCCGTGTGATAATACATGTATTTGCCACGGAGGATGGGTGGATGAGGATTGATGTTGGCCTTTGTTTTCTTCACAAGAGGATAAGGTGTCATGGGTACTGACGGCATACAGAAGGAGCCGCAGCAGCATCCAATAAGGAGTGTTGTCGAGTCCAAATTCTCATAGAGCACATTAAAGATTGACTAACATTGTTCCATAATGGAAAATGATTTCATTTTTAGTATTGAGTTATATGTAATATTATTATTCAATAATACACTAACCACGTAGACATCGGATGTTATACTTTCACAAAAGGTTATAACTAATTGTGAAATTGATATGATAATACGTGCCAGTAAGACTTTGAATCGTAGAATTTTGATGCGGAAAGAGAGTCGGTTGGATATAAAAATTGTAATTTATTGAGTTCTAAGCCAATTGTTTCCTGTTGAACTACGGTGTATGTGGGCCTCTTAAGGGAAAAGCTATATATTTGGTTAATTCCACTAAGTTGAAAGTAGTTATTGTAAGCTATGATCAAATATGGAAAGAGTGTTCGATTAGTGCATGAAAGTGTCATGGGGCGATGCTTCCACATATATCCAAGCTTACATTTTCATTTTCAATTTTTTTTTAATTTCAGTTTCCTTCAAACATGGAAAGATCGAGTGTGATAGTCGCATAGTGCGTTTTATAGGCCCAAATTAATTGCCCGCATTAATTTGGATTTCCGTTTGAGTATAATATATGATACAAAACAATTTATATGGAATGGCGCGATTAGTAGATCACTGATTGTCTATGACAAAAATTAAGTTAATCAGACAGGGCAGCTAATGATTAGATCATATTTGTTCTGAAGAAAATGAATGACAAAAAAATTTTAAAAGTAAATTGTATCCAAATATTATGGACATTAATCAGATGACTGCTAATGCCTGATAACCTTAAATTTTTATATAAATTATATACTCTGTTTTAAAATAACTGCTTGCGATCACATAATTATGATTATTGCCATTTACCCCAAACGCTATGGGAGCTAGGATGTGAAACAAATAGAGTCCTTCACTCCCATAATGCATGCA
>VIGQ01000431.1:5000-12500 GCA_009663005.1 Actinidia chinensis | reverse complement strand
AATTTTCCACTTTAAAATCTTATATCTAATTCAATTTTTTTTTGAATTAATATCCAAACTTATTTGGGGGGAACAAAGGGTAGTTTAAGCTCAAGATTTCAACCGTCAGTAATTTTTGTTTAGTATAAAATTCAAAAAGATGGCGCTTTGTATGTATTAATATCTGCGAATGAGAGTACGAGAATGCATATTTTACAAAGAATTTTCTCCATACAGATCATGACTAGCTTTCAGTGGTATAGTTAAGGACAAACCTGAATTTTGCATGTGGTCTACCAGACAATTTACCCAACTGTGATCTCATCTTTTCTTTATACACTTTACAATACATAGAGATAAGAGCATTTGAAACATGAATTATGAATCAAAACCCATTTGAACGTTGACAATGAACACTCTTCCCCTTCCCAAGACACCCACTGCCCGTGCATGCATTCAAAACCGCTCACGCGGTAAAATCATTGGGCTTCACAGTTGAGTCTTCATTCGGAAGGTAGAGCTCCAAACCACACGTTAACCGCACTCCTGCTCAAATCCAGCAATGATCGTCATCCAAGACCACTACATTCTCACGGGTATTTCATCAAACACTTGGTACACACGTTAATTTACTTACAATTATACAAACCAGTCAGAGTAATCCCTACATAGACGTTGTTAGAAAACCCAACTTTAATACCAGCAATGAACTGAATTCTAACTGAAACAGACCTTTCCACATCCAAGAACTCCAAGCAAGTGACAAAAAACTTGGGTCACCCTCAACCTTTCTCTGTGATGCCAATATACAAACGAAACGAAACATGTAGTGGTTTTGCATCTCTGTGTGTAATCCATATCTTTATTGGATTGGGTATTTGGGTCGGGTTAATTTTTTTTAAAACCACAAAACCACCCAAAAACCAAATAGACACCCATTTCCCCAGGTCATCATCAAATCAGAAAATCAAAACAGATCTCATAAACCCATTTGAGAAAAAACACAAAGATAAACACAAATTCTAAAAACGATCTATTAATCACAAAAACTCAATCGTACACAATCTAATAGAAAACAAAAATCAAATCGGTAGTGAAAAATGCAGATTCGTTAAAAACATAGATTTGGGGGAGCAAATAACCTTGCGCTAAAAGTGGTGCCATCGTCTTCGACGACCCAACCAGCTCGGCGCAAGGGCTTTCAAGACCTCGTTGTGGTCGCAGTGCCTGGGGAGCTTGAAATTCCACTGAAAAGGGCACCACGGTTATTTCAACACCACCGCCGAGGACGCGGGGGACGGGACGAACGAGATTACCCCATATTCGTCACATATCCGCGTTGGGATGGATTTTGGAAGGCGATCGGCGAAGAAATCAGGGGAGACAAGTGCACGCCAATCCTGGGAGAAAAGAGAAGGAAAAGAAGAGGGAAGGATCAACTCAGGGAGATGACTAAATCTGGGACCATTCTCTGGATGCCAAACAGGCATGTAAGAGTTCATTTGATAATCTCTTTCTGATTTATATTTTTTATTTATAAGCTAAGTGAGAAATGACGCTATGTATGATCTGGAATAGGGTTTGATATAGATGAACTTATATTATAATTATTTATAAATCAAAAGTTGCAAATTTTTAAAATGGAGCTTCCAAGAATATTAGTTTTTTTTTTAACTTTTGTAAGTTATTTTTAGCTTTAACCAGAGCAAAAATTGTGTCGAACACTCTGACACAACTTTCAAGACAAAAAAATTAGAAGTTGCAGTTTTTAAAATCTACCAAAGCTGCACAAAATAAAGTCAAGTAGCGAGTAAAGTGTATCGCAGTGACCATTGTGTGGAAGTTATATATGAAGACAAAAAAGATTGGCCGAATGAATATAGCAAAAATATTTGTATGGAGTTGAACATTTAATTATCGGCGCCTTACCGGTCGGCTACTGGGACATGGGTTGCACAAGGTTGCAAAAGGGACTTTTGTCCACTCACCACACCACTAGCATTTGTCTTTAACTAGGAAACACACATACTTTTGAGCTTACCCAGTAGATGGCATGGGGAGCCCCAATGGCAATTGGTTACTTTGTTCAACATGCTGAGAGAGAGAGAGAGAGAGAGAGAGAGGTTTCAACGGCATTTAAAATGGCGGACAAAGTTAAGTCCCCCAGCCAGGGTTGGTTTTCCACCAATTTAACATTCACATTGCCCCCTTTGAGTCAGACATGTGCAAATTACGCCCTTAAATGGGAAATAAAACAAGCTCTATGTGGGTTGTAGATTAAAAGTACCTTTGACATTAATTACCGTCAAAACACTTAAATTGACTTTAATATCTCCATCTTCTTTCGCATACACCAAAGACAACACATGCATACGCGCGTGCGCCAATAAATGTTATGATGGTAAAGGGATGGAAGGGATTTGGAGGGTTGGAGGAGCGGTGGAGACATTAGGGGCGAAAAAGTCGGGAGAGGAACAAAAGAAAATCGTTAGAATTCTTTTGGAAATTTAAATCATGGTAGTATTATTGCTATGAATATAGTTCACTTATATAAGAGAGTGAAGCAACATGTGTAGTTAGTTTGGAGAAAAATAACATATGCACTTTAGTCTGCAAACTACAATAATTTTGCAATAATTTTAAATATCAAGAGGTAATTAGCGCACTGACTAAAAACAATAGGGGACGAAGTGAAATTTGTCATTCGTTTAGGTTTAAAAAAGTTAGGGCAGTGATTGAGAATGAGTTGTGGGCCAACACGAACAATACTCTGTACACGAGAAATGTGGTGTGTCTGGGCAGCACCATTCTTTCCAACCTGTCTCAATGATTAATATTACTTTGATCAAGACATAAAAAATTGAAAATAGCCATTGCAAATCTTTAAAGATGCACAAGTTCACTTCCAAAATCTTTACATTTGTAAGTGCAATCTCTGTGGACCGACTAGCTTATTTGAAGTCCAATATTGGGTCTTGGCATTGGATCTGTGCATTTAAGTATTTTAGGATTTGAATTCATTGTGATAATTCAAACCGTTCATATTATAGATCTCCTCGAGAACACATAGTTATCAGAATCGAACCGGTGATTGAACAACAACGGTCAAGGCTAGATTCAATGTTCAGTGGTCAACCGTGGTTCAACCGGTTCAACCGGTATATAATAAATAACATAATAAAAATGTATTTAAATAAAAATAATCAGAAAAAATTATAAATGTGATAAAAGAGACTCTTTTTTATACCCACCAAAACCATCTCAACACCAGTAAGTATAACATAACCCTAAATACCTATAAAAGAAAGGACAAAAATATATAATATAAAAATATTAAGATTGATTGCTTTTTCTTCTAATTTAATATTTTTAAACTATTACTTATTGCTCTTTTATATATTTAAAAGAAAAAACGTAAAATTTGTTAATAATGTGCATTATTTGTGTGTGTCTTTTATTTTTTTTATTTTTCTTTCTATAACTTTTTTATTTTTTATCTTCTATTTTTATTTTATTTTTTATTTTTTAATTAGATTATTTTTTGATAATACGTATCTCGATAGATCTAATTAATATAATAAATATTTAAAGATAGTGATTTGCTACATTTTTTTTAATTGCACTCAATTTGTATTTTTATTAAAATAAAGTTTAAAAATTAATACTAAAAAATACCAAAATCAAAACCAAAAAAACCCAAAATTAAAAAATTAAAAACCACTAGGCCACGAAATATTTGGGTTTTTTTTTATTTTTTTCAAAAATCGGACGGTTCACTAAATACCGGACGGTTCATGGTTTTTTAAAATACCGCCGGTCGGCGGTTCAACCGGTTTATGCATTTCCGGTATTTTAATTAAACCTCCCGGTTCACTGTCCGGTTCTCGGTTCAACGGTTGAACGGCCGGTTCGGTTCGATTTTATACTAGGGCGAGAACTATCATAATGTAAATCGAAGATATATAATGCCGTCATATTATAGATTCATCGAGAGACTATCATAATGTAATCGAATATATATTAATGGGAGATGAATATCTAATCTTAAAAGAGTATTATATAGAGACGACAATTCTCCTGCATTATTCAAGGACAATTAGGGGGAGTTTGGTGGGGGAGCTTTGAAAAAACTTCCTCGTTTTGAAAGTTCAATCCAAAAGAAGTAGGGGCAGCGTGGATTCTAAACCACTTTAAAAGCCAAGTAAGTGGGGAGGTACTAAAGTGATAAATTTGAAATACAATAATACCCTTTGTACGTTTTACATGATGCCCATCTCACTCATCTTTATTTATGAGGATTCTCTACATCGCTAACGAGCTCTCATTTCTGCTTTATATTTGGAAACTTTTGCTTATGTAGTTCTTCACTAATTATTTGGCGGGGGCTTTTAAAGTAGTTTCAGAAGCCCTTCTATCATTTTTGAAGGTTTGGTGAGAGCAGTGGATGGACTTCTAAAGGACCGTGGCGGTATCGGAGGAAGTGGGGGCCACGACCCTCCTAACTTTTAATTTTTTTTAGTTTTTTACTATTTTGCTATTGGTTATAACAACTACTCTTAAATATTTTATTAAAAAAATTATTAAAAATATTAATTTGACATCTTCTGGTGAAGTCGAAAGAAATAATAAAGTTGATAAATATGCTTGTACTTTTACATGATGCATGTTATTTTATCCTCATTTTTTTTTATACCAATTGTTACCATCATTAAGAGCTCTCATTTCCACTTTAGGTTTTGAACCTTCTGGTTCTCTAGTTCTACCGATCTTGTTGGTCCTAATGATCTGGTTCTTATATGAGATGGATCATTTAGTTGGTTTAGACTTAATGATCTGGTTAATTTGTATTTTCTAATCCATATTGTGGAGGTAGATTTCACGGAGTGGACTTTCTTTCGAATGATAAAAGACATCGAATCGATTTGATTCGATTTCACGATCATCAGGACGATGTGTAGAGGACATGGTGATAGCCACCGGGCCATGTCAATGGAGGTTCAGGATTTCTGAAGTGGTGCATGGAATTCGTTTGTCAAACTGAGAAAAGATCCATAAAAATTCAAAGTCAATCCGATTACAAAGTCATCCGAATTCATACGAATTCAGAATTGATCAATTTGCATGTGTTTTAATCGAATCCGACTCAAAGGGATTATCCGATCTGAATTCCGAAAACCGATCTATTTTTTTTTTCTTTTAAAAAAATAACCCAACTAAGTATGAAGTTTTGGAATGGGAGAAACAATTATAAATATTTGTCAGATCGGATCGGATGTTCGAAACCGAAGAGATAAACTGAATTATTAAATTCGGATATAGGATTTCATATCATATTTTTATTAATAGATTCTGATGTATTTGGATGAATCTGATATGATAGCCATACATTTGATGAGTTTGCATCTGGTTAGTTCTGAGAATCCAAATGGATTGACCAATTGTGCTCAAAAATTGCTCCAGTAAAATTGAATATCTCTCTTGATTAGTTTGACAAGGAGAAATTATTTTTTCATATTTTAGGTTTGATGGATAGTTGTTCAAAACGATGATGCAAACATACAATTAACCACTCGGACTATCATTTTCCCCCCTTAAACCGGGTTCCTTTGCTAAAGTGGACTTTCTTTATGAAACCATAATGCAGCTAGTAGATAAAGGATAAAATGTGACCAATGAAATTATGTAATAAACGATTCAAACACTATAATAATCAGTTTAATTTAAAATTAACAAGTTTAACTATATCGAGTGTGTTTATTTATAAGCGATCAATCTCAAATAATTTTAAATTGAGACGATCACTGAGCCAACTCAAGTAACTTGACTTTTTTACATATTTAAATTAACGAGCCGAGTAGTAAGGCGTTCAAATTTGATTGACAAATTAACGAGCTTAAAATTATGTTAAACTTAATTTTTTAAGTAAACAATACTCTAAAATAAATTTTAATGATAGAACAAATCAAGGCTAAAACAGTTGGGATCGGTCTACCACCCATAGATACAATTTTCAATCTCAATCGCCAAACACAATTTTTTTTTAAAGGATTTCTTTCAGGCGGGTTTCTTAAAGTTACTTGTAAAAAGTCCCATGCTTTTCATGAAAGTAAGTTAAACGACCCTATGTGCATGTCTATCTAAGTTGATCCCCAAAAAACGAACACTAGTGGGACCCAAAATTCTCTCTCCTCGTTAAATTATACCCTGTATAACCTTGATCATCCCAAATCTAACCACACCGCCATTTCGGATTCGGATTTTATCTATTTAGAAACAAAATAATTTGTTTTTGGTCTTAACAATAAAACGACGTCCTTTTTAAAATGATTAATTAAAATAATTTTTTTTTATTTTTAAAATGTACAAAACGATATCATTTTGTACACACCAGAACACTCTTCACACGGAACACACTTCAGAGGATCCGAACTCCGTTTTGTAACTTCAAACATTCACACACACATCACACGGAGCGCATTTCAGATGATCCGAACTCCGCTTTTTATAAATAAGTCACCATCATCTAGCACCCTAATAAAATATGGGGTGTTTATTTTATTTGTTTTTTAAATTTTAATATTTTAAAAAAATTAATGATGAACTTTATCTTTTTTAGGTTCCTTTACAAGAAAAATTAAAAAATTAAAAAATTTAATTATTTTTTAGTTTTTAAGTGAATTTTATTTTTTAATTAAATTCATTTTTTTATATTTTGATATTTTTTTTGTTCGAACGATCAAAACAATATAAAATTTAAATAAATAATTAAAAAAAATCATTGAAAAATAAAAGATTCAAAAGCCACTGAGCTCAAACGTGGTCTTAATACAATATTGAAGTATTTTTTATTTTTGTATTTTTACAAATAGAAAATAGCCCGATAACTGGTCGTAGAAGTCCATACTGTTTTGGCCGTTATCGTATCAAAACGGGTCACCAACGAATTGGAGTTTACGGAAACGCGGGACCCCACCCACCATGTGGTCGGTTTAGTATTCCTAGAAATCCGAGGTATAGAACCCTCTCGTAACTTCGGATTCGGGAAGATATTTTATTCAAAATGAGATTGGTCATAAAATGTTATTCAAAATGAGATCAGTCATGAGTAATTTCATTGTACAACCTCCAACTTTTTAGCTATTTTCATACTAGGGTTTGAATTTAAATATATTAAGACCTAAAACTTTTCAATATAGACCCAATTCGTCCACACATTATGAATTTATGAACCAAAAATAGCTAGTTACACGCAATGATCATTATTGAAATTTTTAAATTAGTATAAAAATAAAAATACTGTGTCTTTAGTAAATTTTGGAACGTTTTAATTAAAATCTTATAATTTTCTTGTTCTCTTAAGGAAGAAGAGTGTTAAAATATAAAAAAATATTGAATGGCGGATAAAAATGCAAAAAAAACAGAAAAAAAAATTATTCTTATATACAAGAAAAAATAGAAAAACATTTTTTTCTTTTATAGGGTCATGGTGTGGTATATGGCTATTTCTATCCACAGATTCAT